>JASKDV010075248.1:0-15231 GCA_032466395.1 Aegires albopunctatus | reverse complement strand
CCCAAACTTGTTCCCTTACCCTTTGTCTGTATAAAGACTCAACAAGAAACAACAGAAAATGGTGCCTTTTCATATGATGTAAGAATAGGTCATCAATTTTGGGCAGTTTGGAACGAGGGAGACAAATGGTCAAGGTGTGATCATCTGGTTAGCTTCAAGAAGAAAAATTAGATCAAGGCCATGGTGTAGCTTACATAAGTGCCACTCGCTCATAATTAATATTACACCATAGAAAGTTTCATGCTAAGGTAGGCCTCTTATATTGAAATTTACAATGTGAAATTATCATTGTTATGGAGTTTAAGTATATATTGCAAAATGGTTTTTGATCAGATAATGCTCTGAAAATGGTATATTGTATCCAAAAGTTCATTCTAGACGTTTGTTATAGTAGCTATAGACCAGGTGGTTTATGAAGAAAACACACTTGGGAACATGGGAACTAGAAAAAAGTACTTGCGTAGTGGAGTGTAAGTTATACTGAGATTCTACAGTAAATAAAAGATGTGAGAAGAAAAGATGGTTTAAAAATTTCAGAAATTTTCAAAGCAGCAAAGCATGGGGAAATATTTAAAAACATCAAACTGATTCTTGCAGCTGAAAGTAATGCTTTAAAGAATCATCTTTAGACTCAAACACCTATTCACAAATTGTCTAAATACAGGCCCTTGTATTTTCATAAGATTGTCATTCACTTTTATAAGAACAAAAATTATGCTCCATCATACAAGCCATTAGAGATCTGTACTTTCATTAGTAATATCATAAATCTCCCCTTCAGGAGACAATGTGACTGTTGCTTCAGACTGACAGCTTTCACTAACTAAAGTGTCATCCTGATTTGATGATTTTTTCTTTCTCTTTATGGTGCCTTCATTGTTTTCATCATCATCATCATCACTTTTCGCATCTTTGTCAATAAAACTACAGTTGTCTATTGTGAGCGTAACATCCAAATCATTTGTTAGGGGACAACTGTCTGTAAGAGAGTTGAGTCGATCAAGAGTTTGGAGATTATCATGAGGAGGATGATCTTGACCTTCATAAGTCTCTAGAAGCAGGCCTTCATTATTTTCAACTTCCAAATGATTGGTGCTATCATCATCTTGAGGATCTTTAGACATGTGACGGGCTCTGTCAAGATATCCCTCTAAGTAACTAAGACGAGGAGGCAAACTCATTCGTGACCAGTGGCCCCGCTGAATGGAGGACAGAGGCCCATCCTCAATTAATTCATTTATATCTTCATCATTACTACGAGGAGTTGTAATGCTTTGTTCATTGAAATCCATGGTCAGATATTCAACCTGATGAGTTGAAGATAGAAAAAATATATTTGAATAATTGTAGATTATTTTCATTTTATCATTGTCATTTCAAACTGGCCATATAATATGATTATTTAAACATGTAACACATTACCTATACATGTTATTGATTATATAATATACCCATTGTGTGGAAGGTGGGAATGCTGTATAATGTGTTTCCACATGGCCCGTGTATTTTCAATGTTTTATACACTAGTGTCCAAAAAGAAAGTGTACACTTACTTGATTTACAATAACTCTATCACATCTTGTTATTTGCAAACACAGTTAACACGATAATGAGGCCAATGAAATTCTACTCACTTTGATATTTGAATGAACAAGATACTCCAACCGGTTATGATTTTATGACAGTTTGAAAAAAAGTTTCAATAACGCACTTTGCAAAAGAAAGAAATAGACAAAAAACACAGCACTGAAGCACTGGTTACTGTTTGTATGAGTTCTCATCAACCTGAACGTTAATTGAATTTGAATCCTTTCTAAACTGACAAATGAAGATTTTTGATCAGAACTAGCTTTCCAAATATCAATGCCTTATCTAACTATAGAGGACAGAGCAAAAGCTCTAGAACATTTAGCATTAGGTACAACGGTTTCAGAAGTTGCTAGGCCTTTTAACTGCAACAGAGTGTCAATTTACAAAATCATGAACAAGGAAAATAGCTACAGTTCGAATGAGGACAGACCAAAAACTGGTCAACTACGTATGACTACTCCTGATGTAGACCTAGAAATCGTTGCTGCCCATAACGCAGATCCTTTCAAATGTCCCTCATCAACAGCTGAAGACGCAAATGTAAGCAGGCAGTTCGAAGCTGGATTGCAAGCTAGAAAACCGGGCATTTGACTAAAATTGTCAATAGACCACAAATCCCGGCATCTTCGTTGGGCAAGGTGGACTTTAAAACAATGGTCAAATGTCATGTTTTCAGGTGATGCAGCCTTCAAGAATGACTCTGGAGACCGCAGGTTGTTTGATTACAATAGACCAAATCAAAGATTTGAAAACAGAATGGTACAAACAGTGATGAACAGCGGATATGGATATGTTGTGTTCAGGGTTTTTTGGCGTATTGACAGTAATACTCAACCCAGTTAAGTCGTGTTTCTGTTTGGGGATATATTATTGGAAACCAGAAAATGCTATTGGTGAGAATTGATGGTCGGCACTACAAGCAGAGAATTACATCCGGGATATCATTCAGCCATACATCTTACCATTCTCTCAAAATCATCCCAACACAATGTTGTTTCACGACAATTCACCTCCGCATCTCACAACTAATTGTATAATCCAATCTCAAATCCAATTATTTCCTTGCCAAAGAGTTTCTCCAGACCCATATCAAATTATATGTGTTTGGAGTTTTATGCAAAAGTATCTTAAAAAATGCCATACAAGCTGTTTGGACTTCAGGTTGAGAAATATGTGAGGCACCTAATTTATTGACTCATTAACCTCATCAATCCCCCATCACATACAGGCCTTTATTAGTGTTCAAGGAGCCTACACAAGATACAAAAGTATGTTTTCTTTATTAACATTTTACAGTCGTTTTTATTCTATATAAATATGTTTTAAAACTATACAGCATTAAAATGTCATTTTCCCCTATTTATTTCCTTTTGCAAAATGCGTTTTCGGGTCATAAAAATATCACCCAATAAGATATGATTTTATTTTTTACACTAAATTTTGTAGCATTATATTAACTTATATAGTGGCATAGGTTTTTTTCGTTAATATTGAATAATACCTGAGATACTGTGGTAAAAGTAAGTATATTTTCTATATATATCGGGTGGGCCAAAAACACTGTACAGGACTTTAAACTTCTATTACTGAAAAACTGTATATCAAACATAAATGAAATTTCACGCACTTCAGGATCAAATTATTTTGTTTGCCAACATTTGTGGCAATCAACTGAATAATTTTGAAATTATCGGTCAGAAAATGAAATATCAAACATTATGCAAAATGGCAACCGTACTGAGTCTTGCGCTTTACACTTTATTCTTCAACTTCAAGTGATCTGTAGAGCAACTGTTTTGGGAAATAAGACTTCGTAGCTTTGTTTTCCACTATGACATTATATATATTATAGCAGATCGTACCACCTCAAGGCTGATCTTAGTATAGCACTTTTCTTTTAGCTCATTTCTGTAAAAAGGGTGAGCCGATTGTAAACTTTTTCAGCTAAGGAGTCCCAATTTTACATGCTGATTTATGGGTGCCGGATTGTTATCCTGTGATTGCACAAGTTCTTATTCATAGTATTTTTACATTGTCATTTGTTCTGGCCGATTTTGGTCGACCACTCCCAACTTTCCTAGCAGCTGATCTGGTTTCTCAACTCTTCTTGATCAACCAATTTACGGAGTTCTTATTCCAGTTCTTGATTAGGAACATGTGAACAATCCTTGAACCTCCCTAATCTTTGTGTACAAGTAAAGAACCATCCTTACAAAAGGTGTTGTAGGCCAGGTTTGGATCTAGATTTAGATAAATATTAACATTTATGTCTAGATCTATGAAGATCAGACACTAATGTAAAAGTATTGTTGCTAGACTTGTGGAAATTTTCTTTGAAATCGATAGTCGAATAAAGGCAATATTGAAGCTCAGAGTTCCTGTGGGTTTTTTTAGCCCACCCGATATATACATATTTTTTCTTACATTGATTGAAAAAACAAACTAAAAAAAAAAAATGAAATAAAATAAAATAAATAAATTACAAAATAAAAAAAGAATTACCTGGTCATCGTCTAGCATAGGACCTGTGCTTGCAATACTCTCAGTGTCAGAACTGTCAGATGGAACTTTGAGAAGACTGCCACGATTAGATGCAGACAATGAGTCACTTCGTCCTGAGGATATGGAAAACCTTTCACCTGATGGTGATAGCGGGTTTGGTGAGACTATTTGGCGGTGACCAGCAGAATGTGCCAGGGCAAGGCGTGAGTGGGTTGGGGAAGGAAGATGATAGGAAGTACCCAATATGGATGGGGCAGTTTTAGAGGAATAGCTGGAGACTTTCGAGACTAAAGACTTAGCTAAAGAAACTGGGGAGGTAGAGGTGGCAATGGTCGTATAGGATGATAATTGTGAACAGCTTGAAACCTGTGATGGAGCTGATACTAATGTATTGGAAATATTCTGAGGCACAGGTTGCAGTGGGTGAGTAATTGGCACAGACACAGCATGCTGATGTTGCTTCTGTCGTGTGGCTAATACTTGCAATTCTGGAAGATGTGTAGAAATAACTTTGGAGGTATCTTTTGTCACCACTGATGTGGCACTGACAACTGGGGTCATTGACAAAGGAGGAGAAGATGATGCTTGATGCATAGCACCAGCATCAATGCGCAGAATCAAGCCCCTGAGCTTAGGGGATTTTCTCATTGGTGATGTCCCCCTTTGAGCAGATGGTGAACTTGCCAATGGTGAGAATTGTTCTAAAGATGAGGAAGTAGTTATTGGACAGCAGATATTTGTAGCTGACCTCACAGAGGTTGGTGCTTTATTGACTGTTGAAACAGAGGCTGCTGAACAAAGAGGTCCTACACCTTCTGGAAGCAGTGTGTGATCCTGATTTTGAATTTGGGTTGCTTGAAGAAGTTTCATAGCCTCATTAGTAAGAGAAGAAGAGAGTGGCGATGGAGAAGAAGCTGGTTTAGAAACCATAGTCGGAGAAGAGGCATCAATGAGACTTTTGGATTTGACAAATCGTCGCTGCTGCGGAATGGGGGATTTATTGACCCATTCTTGAGCTCTACTTAGACTTGATTGATGGGAAAGGTTGACAGCTTGCTGATTGAAATTTGGGTCTGTCAGTAGTGGTGAAATACTATCCTTTTTATTTTGATTGTAGAGGTGACTCTGTTGATCATGGTTTATCATTATACCTTTTGACTCTTTCTCCTCTATTTTGACAGTATTTACATCAGTGTTAGACTTCTCTCCATAAACTCCCATTGGAGGCTTGTCTAAAATCGTAGATGAGTGGTGTTTGGCAGATGAAGCAAGCTGCAGGGAGAGCTTTGATTCTTTGGAAAAGGTTTTGAAGACAACAACGTTGAGAGGATCAGAATCCAGGGAAGCATCACTGATATTAGTGTCTGAGATGGCAGAATGTTGACACAAGGGATACTCATGACCCAAAATGCCTTGACTTTTTACACTAAAAGGAAAATATAAAATTAATGCGCTATACAAGTCTGCAAACATAGATTGAATAATAAACCACAAGCACAGTATGACTAAAATTAGATTTGATTGAATAAGACTTAAAAGAGCATAGGTAAGTATTAATAATATTTAATACATTAAGAATATGAAATAACCCCCTAGAGACAAAGACAAGAATCTAAAGAAGGAAAGAAAAGAAAAAAATCTAGCGATGCAGAGGGGAACGAACTCACCACCTCTACGACGGCACCGATTAACCTCGCCCAAGAAGGAGAAAGCAATATTCGACCTAACCAAAAATTGAATGTCTAAAAGAGATTGAAATTAATTAAGTCTATCTAAAGCTCCCCCATCCTGAACTTGTAGTGCTATAATTGGCTAGGATCTTCCCAGCGTGCACACACTAGATTTAATTATAAACAGTTTATTATCAAAATGAAATACAAAAAAGTTAACCTCTATTTAAATCAGTTGCAACCTTTCTTCAAGATTCTGAAAAATCCTGATATCCTAATTGGATATCCTTATGAACTGTTTATGAAATG
This sequence comes from Aegires albopunctatus, assembly GCA_032466395.1. Lineage (NCBI taxonomy): Eukaryota > Metazoa > Mollusca > Gastropoda > Nudibranchia > Aegiretidae > Aegires > Aegires albopunctatus. Next base: position 9,160 of record JASKDV010075248.1, on the reverse strand, counting down.
TCATTTAATAAAATGGAAATAATATGATCTTAGTCCTTAACAGATTTTTTCTCTCTTTACATCTTTCATCCTTGAAGACTAACCTTAAATTGCCTTTATGAAAGCTTCGTCCTAAACTTGAATAAGAAAGGCTATCTTCATCAGGGTGGAAATCACTAGTACTTCCCTCTGCTCCTGAAAATTCAAAAATGTGAACTAATTATCTGATTGATAAATATAAAAAATATAGGAAGTTTGAAATGTCTATATACCCATCTTTTTATGTTTTACATTACAGTTAAATAACATTAAGAGTGTGCAAATCATTGTAAATGTTAAATCATTTGAATCATTGTTATCTATAATGCTTCATCAACGACTTAAATCAAAATGTATACATGTAAATCATCATCATAGATATTTCTTTTATCTTCTCTCATTTCTCAAGAGAGAAATTGAGCTCTTCTATAGCTTAAGCAAAATTAAATTTGGTTCAAATCATGGTTTGAAGGCATTCAAGTCATGGGAGCATAAAATAAGTCATATTTTTATTTCAACTTTTAAGACATTGGAACATAAAAATAATATGATAATTTTAATTTATATCAGAATGAATCTGAATTATGTTTAACCGAAATCTCTCTTCACTCTCATTAATCTTCTTACCTTTGGTCCATGAAGGCGGGGGGGATGGAGATTCTGCTCCTACTCCTGCTTCTCTTACACCCAGCTGCATTTTCTGTCGCCGCTCCAAACGCTGACGGTGAATGTCATCGCTGATGGCCTCAAGACTCCGAAGTGCTTCAGAATAAAGGGCCTTCGTGGAACAAACATCCTCTTCTAGCCTACTTACATTCCTCTTGTGGTCCTGATAAATAGTGGCCAAAGTATATAAAGTGTTAAATATTTATATAAATTTGAAAACTCGCTGACATTTGCATGCTAAATCATAAAATTTCACTGTCCTTCAAAATTACAATAAAAGGCAATCTATCAAGTTATAAATAAAGGATATTCAAAATACAACTTGAACTAAATCTTTCATATAATCTCTCCCCTGAATAAAAAAAATAAATATTTTAGTTCAAAATCATATCCACTAGAGATGAATAAAAAGTTGATCATGTAAAAAACATAAATTAACTATTTTTTCTTAGGCAAAAAAAAAAACATTTTTTGAATCAGCTTGCCATAAATTTATGTCATGAAATAACCACTTTCAGAGTTGCTAACCCCTACCCATAAAAATGTGCAATGCGTGAAAACTCTTACAATTTTGTAAAACCACAATATGATAAGGGAGGGGGAGAATTATCAATTATCAATAACTTAGTTGACTTAAGACCAGCCATATTTCAATTATGCAATCAATCTCCTTATTATAAGGTGACCATCAATCAGGACTCTCTTAACAGCAATTATGCAAATAAACTATTGAAAATAAAAATAAGATGAAATGTGACACTCCTGAGGGACCGTAACAAAATGGGTGTAAAAAAAAAATCCCTGAAATCCCAAAAATGATTCTGCACTGTATGCAAATCTATACAAAGAGTTCAAAAATTTTGATAATTCTTCAATCATCAAATGCAGAAAATTACTGTTGTATACTAATGTAGTTGTGTCATGATGACCCAATAAATCAATACAGTTGCTGCCACTTAGCATCACACTGGATAATGAATATTTTACATACAGTTGGCAACTTTGCACCACAAGACTAAATGTTGAAGACAATATCAAACAAAATGGTATTAAAAACAAGATCAAATGAGCCCTTTAGAATAATTCTACAAACTGACATTGCAAAACCTTTATAATACATGTACCATATGATAAAAACATGAAAGATTGGCTTTGATTTACTCACCTCCATAACCTGGTTGAATTTTGCTTTCATCTCAAAGTAAGGTCTGAGAATAAAAAAGAATGATAATAAACCATTATGAGAGGCCCAGCATTTGGGAGGGTCCATTTTTGGTCAAAATATCAAATGTGGGTTAATGTTGTTATGATTTACTTCAATTTTCTTGGTTCTCTTCTAAACATCTTCCAAAATAATTTGTTGCTATAAATAGGCAAGACTTGTTTTTTCAAGTTCCCATTGTGTTCTAGCTGTCATGCCTAAATATAAGCCTGGTTCTAGTCGAGACGCTATATTATAAACAACTCACAAATGCATGTTTGATACAGTAACCCACAACAATGCCCATACCAACACAGGGCTGCCACACAACATTGTGCAAGTTCAAAGTGAGGGCTGACTATTCAAAACGGGCCCTACTTAGGGCTGTTATGTAATAAAGATACCATCAAAGTTACTAAAAAATTCCTTCATTTCCCTACTTTAATCACATGGAATGACTGTAGAGAAATGACAAAACCCAGAGGGAATGATTTTATATTTGGAGGGCATGGAGAAAAGAAATTGTTAAAAAATTCTGAGGCAAGGGGAGGTCCAACTGAGGGCTATGGAGCCTAAAAAAAGCGCCGCCAACTGAGGGCTCAGTGGAAACCCTGCCAACATCAATATCACCTGTAATCAATCCATGATTGACACGAGTTATTTATTGTCAAATATTGTGATTCCATCTATGTCTATGAGCATGGAATTACCATCAGTATCAGCAATCCATTTTCATCAACCATCATACATATACATCTTCCAACCTCCCTTGATCACACGCTTTGTTTTGAGAATGTTGTGATTGCTTTTGAAGTGGATGGACGAATGGTTGACAAACATCATAAGACTTTTGCTAGACACGTTTTTTAAAGAAAATGTTTCAGTGAAGTGGCGTTTTCAGACGTCTTGACTTATCTACCGTAAATCATTGTTTCCGCATGAAAAAATAATAATAGGAAAATACAAGTGGTGAATCGAGATTCGGAAGTTCACCGAGAAAAGATCCAATGGCGGTTCCAAGCTCATATATACAATGCAGAGGACAATGTTTTCACTTAGTGCATGCTATACACCCAATATTTTTAGCTCACTACATGAAATTAGGCATTTTTGGTTATTCCAAATTCCTTGTTAATCCAAATTTTTTTCAGACACCCGACTGATTTGGATTAAGGGTTCAACTCTAGTGTACTAGAAATAGAGAAAAAAATGTCTCAGATGCTTTTCTGAAGGCCTTCAGGAGCGATTAGAACCTAAATTTGGCAACAAACCTGCAAATTTTGGAAAATGTTGACTTTCTGCCGTTTTTCACAAATGTGTAGAAGACAGAAATGTTTATTAAGGGAAATAATACCTGTTGATGTTAAAATAAAATGTTCCACTAATACATCTCTTTTTTTTATGTTGTATTCAAATGTAGGTATGGGTGGCCAAATCATTATTATAATTATGTTTAATCACTCACTTAGATTTAGTGATTGCACGTTTCAAATCTTTCTGTAATTTTTGCACTTCATCATCTTTCTGTTTAAAGCTGAATGTTGTACATTGATGATAGTCCTCACTCTCCATTCGTTCTCTTTCAGCATCATTGACCTACATAAAAAATGTGTAAAATAGAAATTCATCCATTGGTAACACAAAGAAGTAAAAATGATAAAATATGTAATGTCGGAGATGACAATCATATTACTTACGTTGAGTATGGTACAGCAGAATTAGTTTCAATGGTATACATTTTTAAAGAGCACATCCGTTCAAGCTATTATTTAGTTTTTTGGTCTTGAACAAAAATTTTCATAAATAAAATCAAGTACATTTGAAAAATCAAATTTGTTTATGCAATGCAGCCTGATGACAATGACTCAGATCTGGGGAAGATGGAAGTGTAATACATATTAAAAAAAAAAAAAAGACGATTCTCCAATTTGTTCCACCAATGATAAATAGGTTCTAAACACCTTGTGTTGTTATCTCTAATTATTAGAATATATCTATTTCTGTTTGTTTCCGTGTCACTGTCATTTTCTCTTATCTCCCGCAAAATTGGTGGCAAAGTTTGTACAGTAATGAAAAAGATTGATGGACACAGATTAGTGATAATTTTTAAAACTAAAATATAATCAATGGTCTTTATATTTCCATTACTCACCTTCATAGTGGCATGATTCAACATTTCTTGCCAAGTTGGATCTTCATCTAACTCTCGTCTCTTGTATCCCTCTTCAGCCAGCTGGACCATTTCTTTGGCTGCTTCATGCATGCTACAGGCTCGTTCAAATCTCAGTGCTGCTTTTTGACTATCAAGATGAGCCTAAGAAAAATAATAGTTGTGATACAATCTTTTTCAAAGAAAATGAAATAAAAACTAAATGTTTAAGGTTTGAATCAATAACCAAGGCATAAAAAAGCCTAAAGTCTAACTAAATAAACAACATCAATCTCAAAAAAAAATCCATATAGTGTAAATGTAAAATTTAGATTCCCTTCCTCTTTCCTTCCCATCCAAAGAATAAGATGCCTACAACTGAAGGTTCAAACCCTCCCGTGGCATCACAAAACTTCAGAGATTCTACGAGTCGCCTTCTTCCCTAATTAAAGACTGGTTACTTGGGGCCTCTACAATAGTGACTTGTGTTGGTTTTATTACATAGTATCTAGGCCAGGAGACCAACCTACCAATGGTGAAATATGCTGTTATGGGCAGCTCCTTAGAATCTGTTTTAATTAAATAGGATGTAGATCTACAAAATTCAATTTCTAAATGTATAAACTTTATCATTCACATAATATTAGTTTCACTTTTTCTTTACTATCAAGTTGAATGGCCTGATCTTTCATGAGCCTACTTTATCTTAGTCCTGCAATACCCATTTGCCCTCTAGATCAATGCAATGTATAATGTGCATCACCTTGCAGACCGAAATGGTATAAAATTTGGTTTACCACCTTATTCAATTTCTTGTTTCATTTTCATCCACTTATTACACATGTACTAATGTAAACTTATTTCAAGTTGGGAGATAGATTAATAAATCAATGGCCAGGGGATGTGGTCATGAGATGCAACTAGACAAAAATAAAAGTTGTAATATTTGCTAGGAATTTACAAAAAATATTAATCGAGCAAAGAAGCCACAGGTTGCCATGAGGCAAATAAAAAGTATGTATTTAATATTGAGTGGAGTAAAAAAATTTAAAAAAAGAGGCTAAGATGGGTAAATCCAAGATTACTGGAGCCTGCAAAGATGCACCTTTTGTTTTCCCATCATTATCTTCATACCCTTCTCTTTATTGACGCATTCTGTTGATCATCATTCAGATCAATATATTTTGTGAGTCATTTTAAAACAAATCTTTAACAATTTTCAAAATGTTTAAATGGATTTCAAAAAGCAACAACACAATATATGGAACATTACTTCTTTAAGCTTTAGTCTTGCATCATAGTAAGGCCTGGCTTTGTCAACACAGGCGCCAAGTTTCTTTGCTAATCCATTGAGTCGTTGAGTGGAATCAGACAGTACTTGCCGAAATGCAGCCCTTGCATCCTTGAACGATTAAAAATTTTAATAATTAATAAAATAAACAATGTATGGAGAGTTTTCAACATCTTAACAATCCTGTTGCCTAAAAACAATAAAATAATAAAATCAAACTTATCACACCTATCACATGCTTTGAATAAAGAAAAACACAAGGATCGTGATCGTAAAAAAAAACAACCATCTAATAAAAATCAATGAGCTCAAAAAAATAAAAAGCACTACAATATTTCAATATAGAGGCCTATATATTCTTCTTCTGATGATGCTTACATTTTATATTCTGTAACTTTATTTTATTCCCATGATGCTCATAACAAAGTTATGTGAAACCTAAGCATTGTTGAGTAATTTGCAAGTTGCATAATTTCGTTCTCCTCATATTTTTATGCTTTGACAAACCAAATGCAAAGAATTTACAGTATAGTTGAGTTATCATGAATGTTCTCTTTTGATTTCTGCTCTATAAGTACAATTTCTCAACAGACAGGAAAAACAGGATCAGACTCACACAATGAGCATAGATATCCAATGATTCATTTCATCAAAGCAAATTAACATCCTAAAATCTTCAGATATAATCATTAAAAGACTACGATCTCTTACAATATTTCGAAACACACTTCTGTTTCTTGCTGCTCTTCTGGGCTCCATAATTGTCATTATTCATACAATTCAACCATCAAGTAAATCATAAAAATTATTTTTTTGATTGGTATACATTCTTTAAAAATACAACTACAAACAAGTTGTCATACTTACGTCCAATTCTAGTTCAAGGCGATTGATTTCTTCAGTTGCTCGATTCAACTTTTCTAATTCCACCTGATTAATAAATTACATGCAATGAATAAAGGGACCATTGATGAAAAAAACAACAACAATTCATACAGAAACAAAACTAAAAAGAAATGTAGCATTAGCCAGAATGATAAAAATGCACATTAAACAAAGCAGGAAATAATTACATGAACAGTGAAATCCACCTAATTTTAATTCTTGGATAATTCGAAGTTACCTCAAAGTCTAGATATTTTTTCTTCTTCTTTGGCTTTGTTATAAAATCCAGGTTAATTTGAACCATTTTTGGCCCAATTTAAATCATTCGAAGTCATACTTTGAATTTTCATAATATTTACTGTTAAAAAATGTATCAACCATTCATCAACTTTACTCCATCATACATTGGGGCCTTGGTCATACAGTAATAAAGGCTGACTTGTTAGTAATGTTAATCTATGTTAGTACAGTAAATCAGTCAAATACCAAGCCTTGTGACTAGCATTCAAAAAACCTAGCAATATCATTTGAAGATTAGCAACTTGGAATGAAATCGTAACTCAAACTTAGATAATTTGAAGTCATCACCATTTCCCAAGGAATTCTATTTAAGCAGATTCCACTATATACTAATTACTAGAGCATTTTCTAGTTATCTGAGCATCTATTACTATTACAGTTGAACGGCTTATATACTGACATCCCAGTTATACTCCTAAATTTTCAACAACAAAAATGGGATTTTTGATAGACAGACTGATTGATCTGAACTTGTCGACTTACAGTAAAATATTTTTCTGCCAGTTGAGGATAGAAATCGCAGAAATTCTGTCAAAAGTCAAAACAAAAATCTTCAAACGAGGTCCTCTGGTTAAATTATACCTTGAAAAGCTTGGCGACTTTCATTAACTGTTCAGTGCAACAATGCACAGCATAAGTTACCACGCTGCTCATCTGTCGTGACATAAACGGCCAAACATTATATGCGACCTCATACCACCCAATCAGCCTCTTTTGATATTTCTCTTTTCGTATGAAATAGTTGATGGTAGTCAAAACCTTATCAAAAAGCATAATGGACACCAGCCACCAAGAAAATAAAAGAAAAAAACAGAAAGAACAAAACCAAAAAAACCACTGTAATACAGTGAATGGCAGCTTAATGTCAGCAAACAAAATGGCTGATGTAGTGTTTCCTTTCAACTGACGTGTATAATATCCAATATGCCACGACAGCATACTAAAATACCTCTTAAAAGGCATGTTACGTCATTATATACTGAAATTTTTTCAAACATCTTTGAGTTTCAGACATGGAACTACTCTCATCGAACGCTATCTTTGCCGCTGCACTATGATTCTTGCAATATTGCAAGTGGGGGCATCTTCGTTAAACCACGCCTACTTTCGTTACTATTTCATTGTTGTTTCTCATTGCGTTTTTATTAGTTTGCTGAAACAATCAATTTAGCTTTATTTAAGCTTTAATAACCTTTTCCCTCCTTTATTTTGTTTTCCTATACTTTTTATTTTGTAACCTTTACCGGACTTTTGGCATATTTATGGCTAAAAAATGGTACTTCAATGCATGAAGAACAAGGGATCAACCCTGCCATTCCACAGATGTGATTTATGGTTTTATTGTTCAGATCTATCTTTTCTTTTCCAATCTTGGTCTAGATTGAAAAAAAAAGGAATAATTTTCTTCTTCCACAATCAAGATGATTGAATTTCAAAAGAAAAAATGCAGATGTAATTCATTGTTTATAATTTCTCTCCAAACCACAGTCTTAACTTCGATCTGATCATTAGGCTACGGAAATGTCTCCATCATGGTGATGATGATTAATAATAATAATGCTGATAACGATAGGCCCTATTTTATTATTAGTAGTAATAATATCAATAATAAGAAGAAAAAGAAGAAGGATGACGATGATAATGATAATAACAATAATAATGATGAGGATAATAATAATAAGAAGAAGAAGAAGAAGGATGACGATGATGATGATAATAATGATAATGATTTAAATAATAATAATAAGGATGATGATAATAATAATAATATTAATAATAATAATAAACGGCAAGTTTCTATAATGTGGACTTAGTAATTTACTATCAATGAAAACCTAATAAACAGTGCTGAGCAAAATAAATAACAATAACAAACTCCGTAAAAACGCTCTCCTTGCCTATTATTTCCCATTACACTGAGTGCATACCGTGTGCTAGATGCCCCAGTTGGTGTCCGCCATAATGGTTCAACCAATCAAAGGCCGGGCGAAGGGAGCAAAGCGTCATTGCCCGTTCCATGAGTGTAGTTCCATTCCATGGTTTCAGATTAAAAGTGGGTTCGACTGCACTAATACATGTTGACTGATTATAATCGGCTACAAGAACTAGAGATAAAGAATACATCTTGGAATGGTATTAGAATTCTGAAACATTTAGAGTAACACACCTGAATCCTAGGGTCAAGTTCCTCTTCCTCTTGCATTTCCTCTCCCGAAGGAATGAGACATCCGTGAATTTGATGTGAATGATGAACATGCATGCCTTGCATCAATGGATGCGATGTTCCATCCATAATTATTCAGGTAAAATTGAAGCACACAGCCATCAATTTAATTGCTGTAACAATAACGGTAGCAAAAGTAAATACAGAAACAGAGTGTATACAGACTCGGTAACCGGAAATAAAAAAAGTCAAGAAGTACACAGACCCGGTAATGCTGATTATAATGAATCATGTTTGAAGCCGCCGTCTGAATTCAGCCGCAAGTCAATTGTCAAAAGGTGCCACTGAAAAATGGACATGGCCTTTCACCAGAAATAGGACTAGATCTAGGCCTAGCCTATTGATTGTTTTGTGTGCAGATGGCATAGTGCAGCGAGGGGGGGGGGGGAGTGGATACGGAAAGCCCCACAGTGTGGAGGGGTCGTA
>JASKDV010075137.1:0-15233 GCA_032466395.1 Aegires albopunctatus | reverse complement strand
CTCTCTCTCTCTCTCTCTCTCTCTCTCTCTCTCTCTCTCTCTCTCTCTCTCTCTCTCTCTCTCTCTCTCTCAAGATCAAGATCAAGAACTGATCTTATAAAAATTAGTTTCCAATAAACTGAAAACATCTTTATTTTCCAGAATAACATTTGCTCCGTGGACACTGTCCACATTGAGAATTCAACTGTAACAAAATGTGACTATACCAAGAGAAAGTACGTTGGTTACACAGACATTTTGACCAATTACAAACAAGAACTTGAGCAAACCAAACATTCAGCGCTGTATGGAGCTCCATTTTTCAACCACATAGTAAATTAATTTCTTTTTTACATTTTATAATAATTTAAATAGGTTTATTCTTAGAATTGAGTATGATTATATTAATAATCTGTTGTATCTCGGAGAGATGCTATTTGCTTTTTCCCCTCTCCTTTTTTTTTTTTTTTTCCTTCTTAATTTCAATGCGTGAAAATTTTATCTTTTCCATTGATGTTTAGCCCTTGCTTGTCAAGTTATAAAAACTTAGTAATTATCTTTCAGCACGACTCACACGCTCACCAAATATGGTTTGAAAATCATATTAGCTTTCAAGAGAAATATATCTTGATAAAGGATCTCTCTTTGCATGGTAAGTGTATTATATTTAACACATGCAATGCTCAGCTTCCCATATCATTTCATGTGTGGATGGCCACCACAACCTCTGATTTTTAAGATTCCAACATAACAATACATAACAAAGATCCAACATAACAATACATAACAAAGTCTTTGTCAAATTCAAGTTCATTGCTAATAGTTGTCATGACATTCCCATGCGTTTTTACGAAACTCATGGTTATTAAGCACTTTCTGGTGCAAACTCCAAGATGATGATGATGATAATAATAAGTGTAATAGTAATAAAAATGAATTGTATCTATATTGCGCATATCCACAAAATCAATATACACTTTATACAAAAATAGATTTTGTCAATTTTATTATTTTTCACTTCAATAATGATCTAATAATAATGTGATGATGATGATGATGATAATATTAGTATTAGTATGAATTAGTAACATTTATATTGTGCCTATCCACAAAATCAATTAACACTTTATTCACTTTAACCAAATTGATATATCTATGTTATATGAATCATGATAACCAAAATTAATGTTCAGAGGGTTCATAAAAGAACAACTAATAAATAATTTTACAATTATGAGGAATGATATCTTATTATCTACCTAACTTGGATGTTGGTTTAGGGGTTTTTGCATGTTGAAAGGTCTCCCTTTAATCATGTATTATTTTATAATGATTATTATTATTATTGTCTTTACAGTGGTCTTTGCCTTAAAACCCGCTTTTTAAGAACTCGTTACTTTGTCAAGATATAGTTTTTCCTTATTAAAAAATAAATTACCCATACGGTTTCACAAACTCTGTCTAAGAACCTGGTTAGATGGTGAGGCAAAGCAAAGAAAAGTAATTTCAAACACCGCCGAGAGATAATATTATATTTATAATCACACATAATCACCTTTGGACTCAGTCACACAACTATGGAAAAGGTTGACCGTTGTTAGTGCATATGCAGTCACCCAGTCTTGAATAGATGAATCATGCTAGACATCACCTAGCAGACAAAAAGAGTGGGTAGCTGGCCACCATCTCGTTCAACCCCTTCTCATTGGGGATTAGGCAAGGCAGGCAAGCGAAATCAAAGAAGAGTGACCAATGACATGTGTGATCTTTCTATTGTTTTGAGCTCGCACATGTGCTGTAATGACTTGTGATGACTGTTTGGGAAGATCACTGTATTATTATTATTATTATTATTATTATTATTATTATTATTATTATTATTATTATTATTATTATTATACAGGACCTGTAGATTAAAATGTTTTTTTATTATAACATTGTTATTATCATCATCATCATGAGTATTATTATTATTATTATTATTATTATTACTACTACTACTAGAAAGGTCCTGACACTGTGCATTGTTATGTCGATGGATATAGACAGCAAGGCATATGTGTAGTGCATGAATAGTATGATGTGCTCATTGACCTTTGAAGCCCTTTTGTTCTCCAAAGTTTTTGCCTTTATTTAAAAGTGATATTAATTACTTAGCCTTCGGTGCATCTATTCATATAACGATTTTGCTGAGGTTTTAGAATAGAGTATGGCAAGAATGTGGTAGCAATTGTAATGTTTTCTGTAGTTTGAAAATTGGAGTTAAACCTACTCCACCATAGTTGGTTATAAGCAGTGCTGTTTCCTCAACAATTTTTAACAATGATTAAAACATTATCATTTCAATGTAAATAGGATTAAAATTTCTATAAAATGAAGCAAGAAGAAATGGTTACAATATACTTCTTATCTAAATGTCTCCTAGTTATTTTATGCGATCTTCTTCGAAGTTTTTGTCTTTGTTTACTGTGGTATTATGTGTGCTATTCAATGTCAAACCAAAACAAAATCCATATGGAAAAATAATATCTTATAATAAGTTCAATGCATTGATTTGTTGTTTTCCTTCAGGTTTAGCTATCATGTATGGAGATGACTTGGATACTTCTAAACAGCTGTTCAACAAACACGGCATGTTGTGGTCGTGGGTGGCTCATGAATTCATACTGGCATCAGTTCATTCCGATCATGACAAAAGTTTTCGTTGTGCTGGTAATTAGGAGCTTATAGAAAGTTAAATGACTTTTAGGTTTCTGTCGCATATCTTATCCAAATCTCCTTCATATTGGCTATGGTTGTGAATTGTATCAAAATAATTGGGTCAAATGTTGAGTTTGAGAATGGAATTTTAGCTTTTCAAGTATGAAAATGTATTCAGTATTAAAAAGAATAATATAAATAAATATAAAAAAAGTCATAAATCTATCTTTGTTTTGTGAGTTAATAAGTAAAAGAAAATAATTTTGATTTTTCAACTTTTGAAGCTATTAGAAAATGATTTTGACAGAGATCAGCTATTGGCAGAGCAGAACTTGATGATGTGGTAAAAGTTTTGCATTGGGGTAGTTATCATCCATACCTTGAAAGACCACTTTAAAAAGCATTTGATATTGCTACAGCCTTCCATTTGTTGAACATTTCTAGTACCCCACAGTCATTATTGAACTCAATGCAAGAAATTTAGAAAAGCTATAAATTATTGATCTTTGATGACATCTATCAGCACAAGGCATGTTTAAAATAATTAATTATTTCATCGGATCCTTTTTACAAAAATACAACAGTATAACATTATATCCTGTGAGAGAGAAATAGAGAGAGGTTGAAAGGGAAGGGGAGAGAGAGAGAAAAGAGAGAGGGGGGGGAGGGGGGATGGTGAGGGATGTAGGTAGCTAGGGGTGGGGATGGATGGTGGATTGGGTTATTGGTCACGATAGGGCTAGTCAATTGATGAGTTTTGAGGCAAATCTTTGTTTGACAATTTTCACCCCTACTTTGAAGAGATCAAAGTAAAATAATAACCCAACAGTGGCTTATCTTTATATTTGAAGAGATCAGTATTTTCGATAAATTCTTCACTAATGAAGATTCTAGTACCGGTACATATGTACAGTCAAGGAAACGTGTTAAAGCAACAGAGCAAAGATGCGTATCAACCGTAAGATGGGACTAATAGGAAATCTTTCATTTGTGATATGTTTGTAAAATCACTCGATGTGGGGAAATATGTGGAATCCAAACTTAATATTCTTTATCAAATTCATCAACAGATACAGTAGCCGGAGTTGCAGTTGGATGTCTCTTGCTGGGATGTGTCATGGGAATAGCCTTCACCTGTATCATACTCATGAAACGACTACGGAAGCCCAAAAAACCATTTAGACGAGATCATGATATGGACCCTGATGAATACACTGATGAAGATCCCAACCTTTAAAATTGTCATCATAAAGTCTCAGGCTGCTACTATAGTGGTTGACTGTTCTAGAATAAGTCTGGAAAAGTGCGCTTGCATAAACAAAAACGTCATAGTTTGCATAAATTTTACTCAACGCAGCACATATTATTACTTTTTCAAAGTCTACTAAGTGTCCGTGAGCAAAGTCAAGCAATGTCATACTGGATTTTCAGGAATGGTAAACTTTTCCAGCCTTTTTCTGAATCAGTCTGCCACTATTGTAGTGGCTTTAACCTGATCATCATTGCCATCCTCGTCATGGTCCTTATCATGCCAATTTACAGGCTGATCGTAGTAAGTGTTTATGTGAAGTAATGTTGATTCCATAACCATCATTTTCATCATCAATGTTCATATCAGGAAATTGAATCAAGTTGAATCCTTTCCTTTCACTCTGCAAAATGATATAAGTACATTTGAATGTAAAACTTTAATTGATGTTTCTTCTCACTCTCATCATATCAGTCAACTTGATTCAAACATGTGAAGTGGTCATTTTGTCAAACATGTGAAGTGGTCATTTTTGTCAAACATTTGAAGTGGTCATTTTGGGAATACTTTACAGTTGGATTTTTTAAATAATTATTCTCAAGGTTACTGGCCATATTGATAATAATGACAATAATAATAAAAACAATGATGATAAAAGTAATAGAGATGATGATAAAAAGGACAACATTAACAATGATGATGATGATGATAATAAAAGTAGGGCCGAAATTACATTGACTGTTTTTCAAAAAGTACAGTACAGACACTAAATTTAGCATAAATGTATAAAATAACATTCTTCAGTGCATGGCCAAACTGGATTTTTTATCTAAGGATTTATTGTTAGTTTGCGAAATAATTATCAATATGATTAGAATTACCTTTTGAAATCCGATCAATAGTCATGGTTGAAATTCACGAACTATGCATTTCCTCATCTCTACATACGTTGATTCTAAATGTCATTGCTTTCAGGCCCTTTCTAGTGTTAATAATAATAATAATAATAATAATAATAATAATAATAATAATAATAATAATAATAATTTTATTATAATAAAAACTAGTAACTAGAGACTCCAAATTTGGCAAACATGCATAAAATAATGGAAACTGAATAGTGATAAAAATGTTTTAAAGCTATGATATAACTGATGTTTACAAATATTGACATAATGTTATCTAGAGGAATTTCTGTTTACTTATAATTTTGAAAGGATTTTTACATTATTTAGACTTTATTTCTCATTTAACTGCTGCCTATATATTTCATTTCGCTAAGCCAAAAGGATTGGACATGATGATATGAAAGTTTATATCTCTTGAAGCTTGATTTTTTTTTGGTAATGTTTTGTCTTAAGAAATGAATATTCAAATTTATTTTATTTTTTGTTACAAAACATGCCTGGTTTGTTAAATTGTTCTTTTGAAAATTTTTGTTGTCAGATTCCATCCATATTTAAAACAATATTTCTCACAGGGTATTCTACATTGATTACTTTTGTGAAGTAAATCTGTGAAAATGTGTCCCCAAGAATTGCTTTCACTTTTTACCATAATTAGTCAGTCATCTATTTTTTACTCTTACCCACAGCTCATGTTGTTTCCCTAAAGTTCTCTGATAAAAATCATTAAGGATGTATGTTTTCTCTTCAATTCTTTACTTCTATTCATGGAACAAGTCTAGTTTTGCTCACATTGAAAGCCAGATTTTGAAGCAGCCTGATTAGTTCCAACAGATGCTGCCTTGTTGTTTTATTCGAAACGTATCATTATCTTTGAAGCTTAAAATCATGGCATTCTTTGACAAGGTTGATAATAGATATTAAGTAAGTGAGCATTTTATTTAAATGTATTGCACAAAATATTGAACATGTATCTAAGAGAATGCAAAGTACCACATTTATGGAAAGCATCCCATCAGATTATCATCATGCGTTACGAAGGATTTTAAGGGTTGCACTTTATTGCAATTATATAAGATGATTGAGTGAACTTGCTTATTCCCACTATTATCTTTTATTGCTTGTTTTATTTATAGTATGCGCATGTCATTTTTAATTTTCCCTCGTGGGATTGACAAAGTGATCTTAATCTTATTCTTATTATTCTTATTCTTAATTTTCTCACTAGTCTTTTTTTAACATCACTCAATTTCAGGGTTTTTTTTTCCTACCATGTCATATAACTGAGGATAATAAGATTCTCAATGAGATTTTTGTCCAGGGTGCTATATTGTTCCATTTTCAGGGGTTATCCATATCAACTATTTTATCATCCTGTTTGAAAGCCATAATTCATTTTTAAATTCAAAATCACTATTTAAGATATTTACAAATTTGAATATCACAAATCAATTAGAAATAGACATTATTGGCTGTTTTAACTTCACTAGATAAGCGTATTTATTATGAGATTGAATAAAAAAGAACACAAATAATTCATACAGTTTTGTGATTTATGAAAATTTCTAATCCACAAAATTACCTGAAATAAAACTTTATGACCCTGTCATTGAATTCTTCGTCAAGTTCAACATCATCCTTACAGTTTTTTTTTTTTAATCCTACACATTATCCTTCAGTTTATGATCGTTCATTCTTAGTGTGAGTTTTGACCTATTGATGTCATCTCAATTCATTGCCATTAGATATCGATATGAAAAGTTTTCATTGTATGGCGATATGATAATACCTTATGTTAAATAACCAGGAATTATGGTTTTCCATGTCATGAAATACGAAATATAACGTGTGAACTGCAACTTCTTCATGACTCCATAATAGAGTGCATTGATTATTGATCTAGTGAATTTGATTCAAATTGTTGAATACACATTTGTTGGTTTATTACATATACATAAGTCAGAATGAGATTCAAGAATATCATGTGTAATAGTAATGTTTTGCTTTTTATTTTTTGTTGACATTAAAAAAAAAAAAAAAATATTATTTACTTTTTCTACATTTTTCTGTGATTTTGTAACACTTTTTAAAAATATAAAAAAGCCATAATACTTATGTCAATGTCCATTCTGCCATGTAAAGGCAAACTGGCGTATTTCTACTTTTTTCAATTCCGAGAAAAATGCAAACAACTTTCAAAATTGTGTGAGTCAATAGTAATAAACGCTTTACTTCAAAACATTAGAAATACCATTTCTAATGGAGATACGCCTCTCTGCTTTTGACACATGATAAAAATGGGTATGATACGCTAATTGAAACGAAAAGATGCCAAAACTCGGTTTTTGGAGATACCTTGCTTTAACTTTGCATGGCAGCATTGCCTATTGTTTATTTGTATTGTATATGATTATAGCAAATTATGATTACAATATGATTAATACAGTTCAGATTGATGTATGATTCCACTGAAGGGTTAATGCTAGACTTCATAACTATTTTGTCAGCTGGAAAAGCACATTTCCCAAACCTTGTGTAACCTATGTTGGTCTGGTGAATTAGAGAGCCAAGTTTTAAGTATTCAAATACATGTCATTGATAACTTTGATGATAAGATTAGACATCTTCTTTTTTCTGGTGTATCATTTAGAATTCGAACAAAGAAATGGACAAGACAGAGATGCTTTGACCAGTCTCAAAGAGTAATAGCCACATGGTTACACAGACACTTTTTATATTGTATCTGTCATCGTTTTTACATTTTAATGCTCCTGTTGCTGTCTTTGATTTTAAATCTCCTTTTCTTAGAGAAAATTGGAAATACAGGTACAACTTCGTGTTTGTAATACTTGTAATAATTCTGACGGTTGGTTTGTCTATACATTGTTACAATAAATACATATAGACTGTCAGAATAATCTTATTGTTGTCCAAAGTTTGTCACATTCCAAAAAATCTGCTGTTGGTTCCTCTCTTTTATGACAATTGACTTTTGTTATTCTGTTTATTCAGCTAGTACAATGTATCACTTTGATGTCAATATATAAACTCATTTTTAATCTTAATCTGTTAAATGTTAATGCTACTTGATTGTGGTCAGTTGTTGATGTTTTATATTTAAGAATAATTCTTTAAATAATTTCACTAAAGAGAATTATCCAAGAATTGTTTCATTTATTATGACTTCTACTTCTAAGCATTCTTTTAAATCTTAGAAAGTTTGATGTTGTCTTGAGATTATGGTCTAGTCTCTACCTTAACATTTGTGTTACCAAAAGATGGTCATTTAGAACATTGCAAATTATGCATAATGTATTCATTCTATTATTATTTAGTAACTTTTTGTCAATTCTTTTATGTTGTCCTAAAAATAAGGGTTATCTCACAACATTCCATGGTTTCTGGATAGAATCATTTATATTTGATTCACTGTAATCCTTCCTATATGATTACATGTTACATTTACTTCTATACTATGATACAATCACTCTATCCATTGAAATAAATTGCTGAAGTGCTTTAAACTGCACTGGTATGGTACTTAACAATAATCTATTGCCGCAACCCTATATGATCCTGAATCTGATTGTTCATTATTGGTATTATTTTTTGTTTTGATTTTGGGCTCCAAGTATCCAAGGCAAGTAATTTTTTTTTTTTTCATCTTCTCTTTAATTAATTTTTTTATGCCCTGAAATACAATTTCTATATTGGAATGAAAGCTGTTCACAGCTATTAAAGTTCATTTTCTTAGAATTCTTCTCATTTTCTTCAGATTTTTTGCTCATCATTTAGCAATAAATACAATGAATAAAACTTGTGCTAGCTATTCTGATTATCAGATTAGACACATGTACTTCTAAAGATTGACATAAATTATTTTAACAATGTAAGATATGACAATAAATGTTTTTTGTTTAAATGGTGTTTGTTCTACTTCAAACATTCCCACATTGCCATAAGTTTACAATAATTTTACATAATCCTTTAAAATTCCTTGACATATTCTTTAAAACAGCATGTTTGTTTTAATTCATAATTATGTTTGAAAAGCTTTGGTTTTTTTAAACCTTTTAAATGTGATTATCATCTTTCAGATTTTGAGTTATGGTAGGTCATTACACAAAACATGATTTTCTTAAAACTACAAACTAAAAACATCATTTTCATGAAGCATACACATATGAAATTGAAGATAAAGAATGAAATTTCTTGATGTGTTATTGATAATGATCACCATGATTAATTGTATTAAAATTAAAGTAATATGTTTTGCAGAGATTTAAGTTCATTTCTTTGGTAACCCTCTTACTCCTATGAATCTTGAGTTATTGGTATCTGAAATGTATGAATGTTTTTTTTCTTCATATAATTTATAATCAATTGTTGAAAATACTGTTTCATTAGCTACTACTGTATCGCTTAAACTTAAACTGATTTGATCTCCTTAGAAGCAAGTCTAAAATGGTCCCCCGTTGTATTTAGAACTGAAGCGAAACAGATATTTTTTTTGTCAACTAAGTAAGATCATGAGTATATCAATTAATTCCACAATGCACAAAAATTCTTTGATCATTGGTGATGTGTCCTTGGGTGAAACACTTTGTCCTGTTTTCCTCACATGACCCAGCCAAATGCTGAGGTAAAAGCTAGGGTGTTGTGAAGGTTGATTACGGTCACCATGTCGGTCTCTTTAATTATTGAATAGCCTTGAGGATATGCATTACTCCATTTTCGTTCCTTTCTTTAAAAGAGTTCTTTACCACATCACTCAAGGCCTTCACTTTGTCTTTATCCATCTAGTGTCCGAATTTGGGCAAAGCAAGGTTGCATTCCTGGCCTCCATTTCTAAAATTGCATACCCAAAAGATTTCTATATGTGCAAGAAAGTCTCACGTACTACAATTACAATAATCCCTCCATTCTTGCTCTTTTCTCTATTCCCTCATTGTATTGTTCTTTTGCAATCAATGAATTGATCCCATGCTATATTTAACATTATCTATTGTGCAATTTCTATTACAGTGCGAGTCTCATCAAAATGTTCATACCCGTACTTATTATGCCTTCATGCACTGTTTTAGGTTTCCTTTCATGAATGGTGTGTTTGTAGGATTCCAGGTAATAATTTATGCACTTAAATTTAAATGCAGGAAAGACTCCGCAGACAATAATTGTCCCCACTACACCATTATGTGAAAGGGGTATTAGCCAAGCTGGGAGTAAGTATTGCAGCATGCAATAGTTTGATATGTTATTTGACAGCACATAATGATTTCGCTGGAAACCAAAGAAACTTCTAGAAGTAGAAGCCTTGGCTCTATGAACCTCAATGACCCTTACATGGGATTTACTTAGCATCATTTCTTTTCTCTGTCCGTTCATGACAAAGACGAGTTATCTTTGTGGCAAGTTATTGAATAATGATGTTCACATTTTGTGTTTTTCTTACCTTCTTTAATGTCTCTTGATTTTTTATTTATTCTCTCAACAAACATTTCAAGCACGAAATAGAATAATTTAATTGGTCATTGCTGCCTTTGATTTTTTCGAATTCTTTGAGTTTTGCAATTGCCATGCATTTGCTGGTTGTTGGCTTTTTCTGCTTCTCACTTAACATCATCGTTTTATAAAATTTATCTTTGACAGCATCTGATATCTCTCCAGATAATTCATTATCATATATAATTTAATTCTTTTTTATGGCTTCACACTATTGTGCTAGAATTTGCAACTGTTCTTTAAATATGATCAACAGATCTGTCAATTATACAGATGATATTTTGCTCATTTTCTCCTTTAATTTTTTTGTTTTTATTTAACCACAATACAATCCAATATAATAACTTTAAATTGTCTGAAAGGGAAATTACAATTCCATCTAATTACACAAGGGATTTTTAAAAGTTACGCTTGATATTAATTTGTCATTTGATAGATTTTTTGAAATGAAATTTTGTGTTTGTTCCTAGATTACCCAAAGTCGTTCATAATATTAAAGGTTTCCTCATATTTGATAAACTAGAATCTAGAGACATACTGTCAATAGACCAGTCAAAAATGACCATGATCCTGGAAGGCAAAGAATTGGAATCAATCTCGTTATCATAAGTCCTGTAATAATGGCCTCGCATCATTTCGCTCACTTAAATCTACAATTTGTGGTAAATCAACATTGATTAAGAAAAAATATCAGATATAAACAAACAAGATTTTAAAAATTTGAAAGTTTTTGTCATTAGGTGCATACTATGTAATCAATCATAACATGATTATTTTTCTTGTTATTCAATGGACGTTAAATATCAAAATGTATTACTACAATACGATCTTCATGGTTAAAGTAAGGGAGGTTTGCAGAGATAAATTACAACCCTATCATTTGCAAGTGGCCTACAGCTTGTCAAAAGAGTTTTTACAACTACGGGATTGAGTTATTGAAATCATGATATTTTGAAAGACGTGTACTCCTATACCATCAAGTCTTACATTGTTGTTATGCTACCTGTCATACTTTGTCATCATATATGATTAACCTGCCAGAAAGAAACCCTTCTATGGAAGATCCCAATTTTCTTGTACCAAAATAGAAGTTTGAAACAGAAAAGTAAAATTACATTTGAAAGTTTTCTGGTGCCTATCATCATCTATTTTTTTATCAGCCATCCATCTTTATTAGACTATAAATGTAAATAACTATCACCCAATTTCTTGTATTGATAAATTTGATATAGTTAGTGTCTCATAGAGGTGTACATAACTTTTGTTTTACTTATCAGATAGTGATAATCTTCAATTACTATTTTTGTGTGTACCACAAGGAATAAATTTTGATTTCTGCATTCTGCATTTATACTTCATAATCAAGTGAGAACATTGAATAATTAAAGAAGATATCAAAACATTTAAGAAAAGCTAGATGCAAACTGCTAATAGAATCTATAAGATAAGCGCAGTTTCAGTCATAGTTTCTTTATTATAATCAAGTCTTGCTAGGAAACTGCTACATGAAATGCATCCAGTGGATCCTGCTTAATTAAGAAGTTTCAAATATAAGAAAGTCTTTTTTTTGTTTACATGTGTCTTATATGAAAGGGAGTTTCTGATTTATTTTTGCTTATTCTTTTGCACTTTGTATAAGGGCCCCTATACAGGGTAGACAGCAAATTGGTAGACCTGGGCTCTGTTTCCATTTGAATATTCACATATCAGATTACTCCTCTTTCATTATTTCAACTTGTAAGTTCAGGGTCCTCAACTGAGAAGGAAGAATAGATCCACTGCTAGTATTCCCCATTTGCGCGTATTGACATGAAAAATACTATCAGGGTCACTTGCTATCTAGAAGGACCGAGTACTTTTGTACACAAACGGAGTTAGACAATACTGGATGGCCTTTGCTGCGCATGTTTTGGGCTTGATGGCCATTGGTAATTATGGTTTTGATTTTTTGTTTTAGAGAGATGTTGTCTTATTTATCTGTATATCAACTATCCATCGTTACCTTTATTATTATATTTATTACTTGAAGTAAGTTGAAGTGCTTCTTTTCATCCTTGGTGATTTTTTTCTCTTTGTAAAATCAATTCTTTTCACTAGCCTATCATCATACTGTTTCCATTGGTACTGAGATGACTCATGAGGTTGATAGAGTCCTGAAGCTCCATATAACTAACTTTCCTTATTGTCTCTAAGTTCACTGATTCAGTAGGAAGTTACCGATGTTTATGGAGTTAAAATGTTTACATTTTATGTTACATTCAATTGAGTAACATCTAAATAAGTACTTTAGGTGAAAAATCTTTTTATACCAACATAATTTACCAATATCATAATGTATTGTGTTTTTATGCATATATACAAATTACTTTTTATGATTTCAGTCCATAGCAATGAATAAAATTGATTATTTTGGATCCTTTTGTAAAGATTGCCACGTGTTCATGAATATTTTGTTGATGATTACAATTGATAGATAAGTATAATAAAGAAATGATCACTCACTCTCACTCTTTCTCATTACTATCCAATCGTCGGGGAGGGGGGGGGGGCAAGAGCATTGAAGCAGCAGTCCGTGTGTGTTAGTTCCTGTGGTTTTCGATGTCTGACAACCACTCTGGGGTCGATAGTGTTGTCCACGATTTACTGTTGTCTGTCCAGGACTTTCGTGGTGTTCCTCGCTTTCTTCAACCTTCTACTGTACCTTGCATGACGGTTTTGCAGAAGGTGTAATGGCGGAATATGTGCCCATACCAAGTCAACTTCCTTCTCTTGACTGTTGCAAGCAAAGAATTGATAGGGATGAGTTTATAGTCCATTTTCCATATAATGTGTAGAATAGAATCTCAGATCATTCTCCATATAATGTGTAGAATAGAATCTTAGACCATTCTCCATATAATGTGTAGACAAGAATCTCAGACCATTCTCCATATAATGTGTAGAATAGAATCTCAGACCATTCTCCATATAATGTGTAGAATAGAATCTCAGACCATTCTCCATATAATGTGTAGAGTAGATTCTCAGACCATTCTCCATATAATCTGTTGAATAGAATCTCAGACCATTCTCCACGTAATGTGTAGAATAGAATCTCAGACCATTCTCCACATAATGTGTAGAATAGAATCTCAGACCATTCACCATATAATGTGTAGAATAGAATCTCAGACCTTTCTTCATATAATGTGTAGAATAGAATCTCAGACTTCACATTAATCTATCCAATGGAAGACCATTTCTCTGCAGTGTTTCCCCCATCTCCTTGGGCAGCTTACTAAAAGCACATGTTTTTATCAGCACTGTCATCATATTTACTTGAGAAGTTAAACGTCTATACTATATCTCTGAAACAGTGCAATCTCACTTATTGGCTTGATATTCATTATCTCTCCATACGGCCTTTTGTCTCATAGAAAGATATGTTCCACTTCTTGGAGATTATGCAATAGTAAAAGAGCGTTCTTATATAACGCGTTTCCACTAAATGTGCTCAACGCTCTTTACAGTAATTACATAGTGTCCCTGGCAGGCCATTGCACTTCAAAATCCTTGTCACCCACGGCGACCCGATAAAATGCGATTCACTCTAGCATACTGTCAAGATCTTCCTCTACCTGTAGCCAGGTACCAATTTTACACCTGGGTACGGTGAGGCAATGCATGTACAGAGTCCTTTCCAAGAACTCAACATCTCGCCCAACCATTATTCGAACCTGAGACCTCTCGATCACCAGCCCAAATGTCTACCACTAGACCATGATGCGACAAATACCTGTCTTTCTACTACAGGGTCCGTACGCAAGTCTTGTGTCTTGAATTTTGAGCAGGCAATTTAAGACTTGAAAAAGTCTTGAAAATCGCCTCTTTTTCAAGAATCTGTTACCAAGTCTTGAGAAAGTTTTAATTTGTCCAACTTCACATTGACCGTGGCTTGGTCCAAAAAGTGAAGAAGAAAAGGGCACAATTATTTTGTTTTCTTAACTCGATTGTTATGCTCGCGGTATCGTCTACCCTGCAGAACTGCCATCACTCACGTTTAGACTGGCCCCGCGGAAAATTGCCGCGATTTTTGCCATTTTTCGCAATGTGGCCGCGATTTTTGCATTATGAGCATTTTTTCGCAATTCGGTGATTTTCCGATCAAATATTGGAAAAATAGAGATAATTTTTAAATTAGCATGATGAACTAATCAGCGATCTACCAGAAGTACGAGAAGGGCAAAGGTGAAAAAAGGAAGCAACTACATGTATGTTTTTTTTAGTTACTGCATTCAATTGAAGTTCTTTCGTCAATAGTTAGATCTAGATCTAGATCTAATCTTGATCTTAACTAAAATAAGATCGATTCTTTAAAACTAAACATTAGTGAACTGAATAATTTTTCCATGATAAATTTTTATTTTGGCCAAAATGTATTAGTGATTGTCCGAATCTTCGGACAAGACTAGGTCTAGAATCTAGATCTAGTAAAAGATAAAAAGATTCTAGATATAGTATCTTTATCTATTGATAAAATAAGGTTTGTGTTGTCTTAAGAACACCTTGAAATTTTGGCTTTCAATTTTTGCATTTTTTGTGTGCAATTTTTGGGATTTCAAAATGCAATTTTCCGCGGGGCCAGTTTAGAGCGTGTTCTCCCAAACGCTAGGAGTTTAGATTGGCGTTGGATGTATGTTCACTGGTCATTCTTTAATAAACGCTATGCGTTGCCTCAGATAAAGTCCTGAAGTCCACTCTTTCGTCCTTTTAATGAACTAGATACGGTATATAAATACTTTATCCAAGGGCTCATTATCATTGCATAATAATAGTATGTAAACGTATTACTTGAATCTCTCTCTCTCTCTCTCTCTCTCTCTCTCTCTCTCTCTCTCTCTCTCTCTCTCTCTCTCTCT
>JASKDV010075027.1:0-11290 GCA_032466395.1 Aegires albopunctatus | reverse complement strand
CCCCCCCCCCCCCCCCCCCCCCCCCCCCCCCCCCCCCCCCCCCCCCCCCCCCCCCCCACAGGGGGTGTCACCAGGGTGGGGTTGACGGGTTGAGTCATTATTATTTTGTTTTTTTAAATTCAAATTCATGGTGCTGAGATTTTGGTCTTGTGAACTTTGAGCAAACCCACCTCCAGTCAGTTTTATTTACGTAAGCCATCTTTCTCTTTTTTCTGCAGTTATCACTTTATAAATTTGTCGTATATTTATCTGCCCTATTTCTTCCCCTTATTTAAGGTGATTTAGACCAAGATGTAATTGTTAAATCCTGTAAATTATACGTTTTAACTACTTTCATTAATAGGCGACATCCGGAAGAGAAAAGAATGAGCTAGAGTGATGCTAGATGTCGTGGGAATTGAAATGATAAAAGAGATCAAATAATTAACCATTGGTCGAAATAGAAGCTTGATTATCTTCTGTACCGTGACATGTAAATTACTCTACAATTCCTTTAGTAATTGATGTCAAAAATGCCATTCAAACTAAGCAAAAACATTTGGGCGGGCAGAGCTGGTTCACCTATTAAAGCGTTAAATAATAATTCTTGTTAACATATAAATTGGTAACTTCTTGACAGGATTTTGATTTCAAATCATCACAAACCAAATTCTCGAGATCCTTATCCTACGGATGGTATGCCACCTAGGTATTCTAACCATTGCTTAATGTTTTGACATGACTGACGGGATGGTATGCCACCTAGGTATTCTAACCATTGCTGAATGTTTTGACATGACTGATGGGATGGTATGCCACCTAGGTATTCTAACCATTGCTGAATGTTTTTACATGACTGATGGTGCATTTATTAACTATTAAGTTTTGGATAACGGTACTGAGGTGTATGTATTTGATGATATAAATGTACTGAACACATTCAAAAGTATGATTAATATATCTTTACTAATAAATGTATGTTGATAGCGTGAATGAAACGTGATACTGTGAAACCCCCTTAATTCGAATTCTTTGGGATGTGTGATAACTTCAAATTATGATTTCCATTCAATTCGCTAGTCTCCGATTGACATCACTAGGCCTAGGACACCTGACTGGTGGAAATTTGACTGCTTAGTTGCAAGGCTTGGTATTTTACTGAAGTTCTGTATACTTATAATATATAAAAATGTACAAGTTAGCACTTTATTTTACTGGGATGGAGTAATAATTTGATGACTGACACCCTTTGACACTTGTGATTACTTGACTGACACCCTTTGACACTTATGATTACCTGACCTGGTATTGTGAAAATTCAAATTATCCAAATTGAGTCAGAAATAGTTTGAATTCACTGATGAGATCTTTCAACAAAGTACAAAGCCAAAGAAGGAAAAGACTTTGAGGTAACTTCAAATTATCCGGGAATTCGAATTTTGTGGACTTCAGTTTACTGGAACTTAAAATTCATTTGTGGCACGGTGGCAGAACGGTTAAGCCATTGAACTCGTATGCGGAAAGGTCACAGGTTCGAATCTCATTGGAGACACCGTGTTTAATTCTTGGGCAAGGTCATTAACACGAATTGCCTACGTTTGCGGAGCTGTTCTTACGGCTGACGCTCGGTGACGGTAAATACCAAAAGAGAAATTTCCCTAATGGGATGAAGAAGTGGAATGTTTGTTTTTTTATATATTTATTTTATTACTCAAATCATAGCAAACCATTTTTTTCCCATTGCCATACATTTGGAGGGATGCTTTTATACTTGAATTAATCTTTAACTTTAATGATACATATTTTATTTAGCAAACCTTTTGTTTTTGTTATTCTTTGTTGTTTTTATTTTTACATTTTTAAAAATGATCATTCCCCCATTTCCTATTTTTCACTGTGATAACAAATGTAATATGATTGAAATCTTTGACCATTAATTGTAATATCATTGGTAATACTTAGCTGTGTGCTTACAAAACACCCCCTTCCCCCCTCATCATCATTATTTGCCCAATGCCAGTGCAATGGTGTAAGTTATTTCAATTTCATGATCTACGCAATTGTGAATCTAATGCCATAATAAAATTTAAAATGCCTTTGTAGAAAAGGAATTTCCATTTTTATCTGAGCAATTAATCTTGCGTTGTTTAGTCATATAATCTATTCCATTAATGCAATCGTGTTTGTGTCTATTGCAAATAACTAACTATGTGCGTCTATCTGTCTCTCTTGTCAGTGCATCTGCATACATTTTTCATAAGTAATTGATAAAAAAGACAAATGAAATCCTTTCTCAAACATGCTTGTAACTCTCAAGGATTTTATTTTTCAAATCAGCCATCACGGGGAAGCAAACCACACAACAAAATGCCTTACACTCACCTGTACATACAAATTTGAAATAGAGAAATATCTTTTCTCTTTGATAATATTGAAATACATTTGAAATCCAAATAAAAATTGTTTGAAAAATAAATCATTTGCATTGAAAGCTGAATTCTTAAGCAGACGTGGGGGAAACATGGAAAAAGCTGACACAGGATAACAACTAAAATTGAAATTGAAAAAAAAACAACCCCAGAGTAATCTAAAGTCGTTCTTATATAGCATACATACCACAGTGTACATATACCACATTGTACTTTTACTCAAGGCGCGTTCTAATGTTCATTATACTCCCCTCATAAACAACAACACACAGAACAAGACTGGTGGCCTGTTAGGTGCAATTACAATTTTCGGACATGAATACCGCTGTCTTCATGGCCAGGTACTCATTCACACCTAAGTAGAGTGATGTATATGGGACAAAGTGACTTACCTAAGGACACACCGACAATAACCAGTGGTTATCAATCAAGAAAATTTATATCCTGGAGGATACAATGTCAACAATTGACCCAGCAGACCAAAGTTGGTGAGTGGAGCTGCTTGAGTTTCTCGTGTTTGATGTTATGTACAGTGTTTGACTTAACGTTAACTATCACAGCTAATCCGAATCCTGACTATTTGATTCAATTTCGATCTTATGGCTCATGGCACACTGAAGGTATCATTTGATTACCGGTACTAATAAGGTGTTAATGGATAAAGTAGACAGACCAGGGTTGCATGGTTTGATACATTACAAATAAGGGCTGGCTAATAAATAGACCATTGAAAATGGATAATTAAGGTCTGTCTAGTAATCTATTGAATATCATCAACAGGTCACTTAATACTAAATCCCTATATTTCCTTTATATCGTCAACAGGTCACTAAATCCCTCTATATTTCCTTACTTGAATCGGTCATATGACAACAGAAGGAAGTGTAATAAAAAATTGTTTAAAAAGCCCAAGAAAGGAATTCAAATCATGTAATTAGAAAAAAAAATTGTTTAAAAAGAGTCCACAAACAAAAGGCTTTCTTGAAGGATTACTATGAATGAAGGCAAAAAGAGGGCCAACAGAGGGCTCTGCGGCAATCCTCACAGACAAGACAGCTCAATTTGATTAAATACGTCATTTCGTCTAAAAAAAAAAAAATAATAAAGAAATATTAGTTTGATCTAATACTGTAGGGATGATCTATATTTATGATCATTTCACAAAAAAGGAGCAAGGTGTGATAGATAGTAAACCACAATAATAATAATATGCTTCACTTAGGCACATACTTGTGAATAAAGTTAAATAGGTTTAAAATAAAGATTTTTTAAAATGGTTTACATTGATTAAGACTTATGATCTGAATCTCTACATACTGTTGTTCATCTTTTGCCCAGTCATTCCACATTTGTACATTATCAATCCCATAGGTGAATTAAAAGGATTTCTGCTGTTATGTAAACAATTTCTGAAGAGATTCTAGAGAACTAAAATATTGGTTGACCTAATGGAAGCGCATGGAATTAGTCAATTCAAATGTTTAGTAGTAGAGGAGGTGGGGGGAGGAAAAAGAAATTGGAGATGCGCTATGATGAGAGGAAGACAGCAGGATTGGAAAAATGCAGTTAGATGATACCAATGTGACATGTATTAAGGGAGAAAGGAAGGAGAAGAAAAGAATGCTGTGATGATAAGTTTATCCCCCCCAGGATACTATCAAGAATTACTCATCAAACGACGAATAGTCATCTTTTTGTTGTTAATGATGAAAATACCATGATTTTTGTTTGTTTGTTTCGTTTAAAAACCCAGTTAACCATTATAAGTTATCTCGAGGTTTTTAAATGTCATGGCACACTTGGAATTATTTTAATATAGCTCTGCATATCTGACATGATCTAGGTCAAGAATTGTCATGCCTTGCTTGGCATAAATATATTATGAACTCTGATAAAATTAATAATATTAATAATAATAAGAAGAAGAATAATTTACAAAAATATTTTATAATAATAAAACTATAGCCGAAATTATGGTGAAACTTGCAAGAAACACTAGAGCACTAAATTTGTAAAATAACAATAAGAATTAATTAGGGTTAGAATTATGTTTGGCATCCATACAAAGAATTTCATCAAGAAGGTAATTCATACACAGAACTTGTCATTTTAATAAAAGAAGATAATGAATGTTACATACACATCAAGGCAAGTTTCCGCTTTCAATCAATATTCAATTTTCAAACACCATTTAAAACTTTAATTCACAACATGTTGAAATATATTTGCTGCATGTAAATAATCTTTTCAAAATTAACACGTACATTTGCATAAATCTTACATAGAAAAAAAAAACATTTTAATATCGCATCAACTTTTTGTCATATGGAAATGTGTTGATGACCAGATATTATATTATTATTACGTTATATATGACTGGGTATATATCACACAGTTAATGTCTGATAAAAAAAAAGTACACATTTTTAAAAGTGTATAACTTGAAAACAACTCGACATAAACAAACACAATTTATACCAGGGAAAGAACAACTCACTGAAGTTTTGTATGATAATATAACGACACAAAACATTTTAGTTCAATAAATTATTTGTGACTTCACATAAAACTGTTACAGTACAGCTTATTTTAACGAAATACCAATTTGGACATAAATGTATAAAAACTTTCAACTACTTTTTACGCAATTGTTCAAAATTGTCACCAAGGCCCACAAAAAGGGGCTTATTGCAATGAAAATCATTCTTCATTGGTAGGATATGGTCTCATTTTCATTAAGATCTTTACTGAAGTAATGCATGAAATGCCCGCCATTTGGCTTAAAGCAAATACGCAAGCCATTATGCGTGCAGAGTGTAAAACAAATAGTACTCATGCTATTTTATTTGTTGCTCCTAGCCATTAAATTGCAGATATCACATTATTTTCTTTACCAAATAAAACCAGAAAATTTCCTTTCACTTGACACATTGATTTTCTGATTCCTTTCATCCATTGTGAGCAATGATATTTTGAAAGTGGGTATTTTTTTTGTAAAATGTTTTTCCATAACTTGGTATTGAAAAAAAATTAAATTTCATGATAAAGTTTTTGAAAAAGATGATATTTATTAGACAATAAACAAAGTTTCAATCATTTTTAGATTTAAATTAGAAGAAAAAAATGTTGTTGTATCAAATCAGAATTTTGTATTATTGATGTTGCAGACAGGGCTTTACAATTCATAGTAATTTAAGTGAAAAAATGCTCTTCCCTTATGTAGTTTATTACCTTTCATTGTACCTGTAAGAGCAATCTATAACTGTTAAAAAAATATTATATCAATCATGAAAGATACCACTCATCCATTTTTCAATATGATAAAAATGTTTGAAACGTTCAGGCCGACCCCTCCCAATCAAATGCAACAAAACCCGATATCGAAATTCCTTTCTTCCAACCGCCATCAAATTATTGTGATGTACGAAATGTAATTTGTTAGTCATTTGTATTGTAAAGGAAGTTTGTATTATTGTTGTTTTTTGCTTTTTGTTTTTTAAAGATGTATTATATGTTATGCTATGGTATATGTTTATCATAATATTATAATTAACTGACATAGATTTTCTTGGCTGTTATAACAAAAAAGATGAGCCTTTTGGACAATAAAGTTATTCTTCGTAATTTCAAAACATGACCATTCAATATATTTCATAACAAAATCAATTCACATTTTCACATGAATTTTTTTTCAGAAGTAAGCCTACTAGAAACATTTTTCTAAACATCATCCAATTCCTTCTCTGCAAAATATTGCAAAGTTATGTCTTGTTACCAGAGTTGTCTTGTTACCAGAGTTATGTCTTGTTACCAGAGTTGTCTTGTTACCAGAGTTATGTCTTGTTACCAGAGGACGCTGTAATGCGCTAATATAGTCTTATCAATGTCGTATTTGTTGGTCTCCAGAAGATTTTTAGCATAAGCCATGGGTTCTTCCTCTTCCGTCAATGCAATAGCTGACATAAAAATATACAGGAATTGAGTTAAAAGAGCCTTCTTGTCATCCTCTAACAGAGCTTCAAATTCGCTTGTTTCAAAACGGGGTTTTCCCTCAGGGTGAAATGTTACATTCTGGTCGGTTTCATTCGTTCCGCTCCCATTTGCTTCACAGAGCTTTTTCATATCCTCTTCTATTTGTGCTGTCAGGACAAAAATAAAATATAAAATAAAACAAACAAAGGTTGAGAAAGAGAGAGAAAGCTAGTAAGCAGCAAATCAAGTTGCTCAACTGAATCAATAAAAGAAGTTGATAAAAAATATAATTGCTCAAATATAGCGTGCATATCCACAGTTTAGCCGTACTTGTGGGCTTTACAATGACTGTGATACTCCCCTAACTGACAGCAATACAGAACATATAGAATAAGACTAGCAGCCTAATAGGAGTGAATACAAATTTTTGACACGACCAATGCTGTCTTTACAGCCAAGTACTCATTCATACCTAAGTCGAGTGAAGAAAGCAGGATAAATTATCTTTCCTAAACCCTCACATCATTTTTGTGAGTTGATCCCATTATGTCACCTAGCCGATGGCGGTATTGGTGAGTGTAGCCGCTAGAGTTTCTCATGTTTGAAATGTGTTGATCACTAGGCTAATGAAGCCCCCAAAAGAGAACGACACCAGCTACATTGGGTGGCTATTAGGCCTGTGATTACGTAATGGCATAAAGGAAATCTGATTAAGTTTTAGCTCCTTGGGTTATTTTGGTTTTTGAAGACATTACAAAAAAATATGTGAAAATTATAAAAATAAAAGAATAAATTATGCTATGAAATCAAAAATAAAATGAAGGCCATCTATCAGATAAATTAAAAAAAAAAAAAAATTGCTTAGTT
Organism: Aegires albopunctatus; assembly: GCA_032466395.1. Classification (NCBI taxonomy): domain Eukaryota; kingdom Metazoa; phylum Mollusca; class Gastropoda; order Nudibranchia; family Aegiretidae; genus Aegires; species Aegires albopunctatus. The sequence continues at coordinate 4,043 of JASKDV010075027.1, read as the reverse complement.
CTTCAAAAGATGTTTTTGTTTTGTTGTGTTTTCACTTCAGTTTTTCATCATATTTTTAATGAGCTGAAGCAAGGATATATTTTTTTTAATCTTCCCGCTCAATGAGAGGGGGCTTCATCTAGTTAAGAAAAGTAAAGAGAAAAAAAAAGGAGTAAGGTCCTTCTTATGCTGTGAATACCAGGCATATCTTTTCTTCCAAAATCCTTCTCAAGCGGAGATACACAGTAATGAAAAGTTCTCCTCTCTTGCACATTTCATCTTTAGCCAGGTACTCATTTCTTCACGTATTAAGCAGAATAAAGATACATAGCAGCCAACGTTTCACAACCCAAAATCGTACTTTCTGTGTAGCCTTACATTAACATCCATTTTCCCAAAGAGAAAAAACCCTGTAGCAATAAATAGAAAAATCAGCAATGGCAAAACATTGAAGTCGCCTAACAGATGCCTAACCTTCATCATAGCTGATTCAAGCCTAGTTAATGGGGAGGGAGTGAATGAAGCATAATCAGACCTCCCTAGTTTGAAATTCAAAATTCTGTAATAGTTTCATAACTTTTTTGTAATATGACAAAAATATCTGTAATTAGGCGGTTACTTCGCAAAAAATAAACAATTTATTTAATGGTGTGTAAATATTGAAGGTTGTCTTAAAACTCGAAGCATTTGTGACATTTTCCTTTTCCTCAAAGAAGGCTCTATGCTTAATTTTTAAAAGACTCTAGACCTACATGGATATCTGGATGTCTAAACTATGGCATCTTGAATGTTGACTTAATGGAAACATGTATAACAGACGGCTAAAAGCAGATACAAAGTGATTCCATAATCAAATTTTATCTTATCTCAAAAATCTGTATTTTACCTGCAATATCTGTAATTTGCCATGCCTTGAACGTGTTTTCAGTAATAATAACAGATTTTCTGTAATACTAGGGAGGCCTGCATAATTTTTCCTCCAAGATGAAATTAATAAGATTTTCAAACATGTTTATTTGGAATGGTCAAACTGTGGTTTATATGATTTTATCCTACTTTTTAGCAGCTATGAAGACAATTGGCCGTAAACATAGTTGCTACACAAAATTCTACACAATGCGTACAAGCCTAGGTCTAAATTCGGAGTCGTAAGAACAAACTTAAATGGGGAGTAATGTTACGAATTTGTAACTGGCTTAAGAAGCCATTTGCAAGTTAGAAAATGAGATCCTTGTCGTACATTCGCTACGCAAGCCAGATATATAACAACATTGATGGGAATACCAACGATTGTCAAAGACCATAAATTAATTAGAGATGCCTTGCAAAGTGATTTTCATCCGATAGCGAAAATAAAACATGAATTGACTCCAGACCTAAACTAGCATTCACCCGTTCGATGACCCCCCCCTTTCTGTCATCTTCATTGAGATAGTCTTTCGAGATTTGAGATTTGCGGAATAATTTACTTTCTGACTTCTTCATTGACAATTGGCTGTTCGTTATAATCACCATTCACCCGTTTGGTCGGAATAACCTATGTTGCGCACGCGTAGTAGTCGGAAGAAACCAATAACCTCCAAAACTTAAACTGACAAAGTAGTATCTAAGATTAAGACAAAAACTACTCACGAATGTGACACATAGTAAGTTTGGCCTAAATCACCGTGCATGCGTAAGTAGCACATCAACTATGTTTATGTGTGTTAAGAGATTTTTTCTAAAAGTTGACAATGTGCTCCTTGCAGGAACTGAACCAGTGTCCCTTTAATCTGCAAACTTAATTCTAACACTGGACCCAAAGCTTTATGCATAGAAGAGATAGTTGTAATTGAGGCAGAAATCAATGAGTTGGAATCTCACCTCGATTGTTGTACAAATCAATGGCAATCTTGTGATGGTAGCATGTTGCCTGCAGGAAGGAGTCAATAATTTTGTCATCTTTCTCTCCTGTTTTCTCTATGAAAATCTCCCTCTTGGTTGCGTCATCAATTACTTCTTCTACTTGTAATTGTGGTACAGCATCTTGAAATGCTAAGAAAAGAAAATCCCAGCAATAAGCAGAATTGATAAATAAATGTTGACATTTCTTGAAAATTAAAAAAAACAAATTTCTGCAAGAAAACATTATATTGTCATTCTTCTTCATCTCTAAATAAATGAACAAAACTCAATTGGATTGAGCAATACTGTCAACAATCAACAATTTCGATACTTTAAACTTCTGGCTTTAATTCATTCCATAGCCTTGCAATGCTAGGGAACTTATATCATTTTTAGAGTCAGGGAGATTGATCGTCTCACTGTCTGAGTTCCAAATTCGTCTACTACTACTTTTAGTTAGTTCATTTTTTTTTTTAGGGATATAATAATAATAATAAATAATTCTTGATATAGCGCCAACATCCCGATAATAATCAAGCTCAGGGCGCTTTAAAAATTAACTATGAAATATGTTATAATGCACAGCACACACATAGAAATGACTATACAAATAAAAGACGAATTTAACATATTATTATTATGACATTAGATTAGATTAGATGGATCTCTCACACCTCTGATTACACAGTATCAAAGAGAAAAGTTTTTAGTTTTCTTTTAAAGCTATCAGAACTTTATATCTCTCTTAGGCTTTTGGGGAGAGAATTCCACATTTTGGGAGCGCAGTGTGAGAAAGATCTATCCCCTACTGTTTTTAGTTTTCTGCGTGGTACATATACTTTTGTTGGATCATTAAGCTTATTCTCAATATTTAATTCGGTCATATTTTTTCGACTGAGATTTTTATAATAATAATCGGTAGATTTAGTCGTTATAGAGGCGAAAGTGGCAAAGGTGCTCATAATATGCTTCGATATTTAAATGCATATTGTTGTATTTTACTACTGTGAATTTTCTATTGGTGATTTATTTTTGATTGGGCCTAGTGAAATTAAGATCGAGAAATAAGTTAAGTCTGATATACATCGGTCCCACCAGCCAGAGAGAGAAAATAATTGACAATGCAACGTGTACAGACAATTTGGGTTCTGGTGTAATGAAGCCTTTATCATTCATCATGAAGTAGAAATACTTAGAATGCAATCAAATTGAAATATTTCCATTATAGCGATCGGGTCTTTTTATGCTTGTTAGTGATACCGTAATCACTTCTTGTTAAAATTTAATAAGTAATTGTTCAAATATATTGTAAGCAAATAATACAGAACTTTAGTATCTTGGTGTGAAATAAGGTGTAAGCAACACTGACAAAAAAATCGAACAAGATTTTATAAAATAGGAATTTAGATTTTACAAAGAAAGACTCCGAAGTTTCACTCAACACTTCAAAGGGACATGCTAAATCACAGAAACGTAACATTACAACAAAAAATAAATTAAAAAAAACAAAAAAAACAAAAACAAAAACAAAAACAAAAAAACAACAACGAAAAAACAAAAAAACAAACAACCACACCGGTAACGAAGACCAAACATAACAACAATATTGCGATTCTTAGAGTAATATTCCAATATCAACCAGCGAAAGATGACTTTTATGACAATAATGAAAATGTATTAACTTTAAAATGATAATGATAATATAAGATAAATAAATCAATACCATTTTGCTTTTACATCACCCAGCGATTCATATAAGGAATATCGTCTTATCGAATTTACTCACCAAAGCTGAAAATAATTATGAAGAATTTTAGTTCCATGAGGGAATTAATAACAATAGATGGACCCCATAAGACTTAACAATGAGGTGATTTAATTAGGCCCGAACCGAACTTTCTGATTTCGCACCTTGGTCGTCGAGAGTTATCAAAGTGTTCACCTAGATGGGAATGCTGATCTTATCCTTATATTAAAAGGCGTTATCTTACACTTAGCTTACATTTCTTCTAACCATCGGTTGGCTTATATTGCATAATGTACACATGTTTTAGTTCTGCGCTATATTATGGGGCAACCCGCCCCCCCCCCAAAACCACCCACCCACCCCACCTCTCTCTCTCTCTCTCTGTTTCTCTCTCTCTCTCTCTCTCTCTCTCTCTCTCTCTCTCTCTCTATCT
>JASKDV010074916.1:1404-15237 GCA_032466395.1 Aegires albopunctatus | reverse complement strand
ATAAATGTCAATGTTACCGATGTAAACAAAAGAAAGTTTCTTGTAAAGGAAAAATAAAAGTATATCTTATCTTATCTAGTCCAAAGGAAGTTGAAAAGGTACTGGAGTAAAAAAGTCTGCAGGAGGCAGGGGAGATAATTAATGATAAGTTTGCGTTTGCGTTGAACGTATAATACGGACTATATAATTCCATCTTTATTTTATCATTATTACTATTACGATTATTGTAATTAGCATGATATTGAGGACAATTATGATTCTTATCATTATTATTATAATATCTTAATATTGTTGGTCAAGTAGGTCAACATGTAAGCATATTCTTAATGTCTTGAAAATTATTATCATCATCATCATTAATACATGTACATGTATTATTATCATCATTATTGATGGATAATTTTGTGGTATTGTCAGTACTGGAATATTAGCTTATTACATGTAATTGAATGACGATCTATATTAATATTTTCAGTTTGCAGTCTATGTTTAAGAATTAAGAGTATCAAATCTGGATTCAATTAATTCCACAATTTTTCTTAGTGCTGTGAAGATTGAATGCCTATGGAAACCATTTTTATAGGCAGGGATGTTAAATTATGTCAGACTGAGTTCCTAATTCTTCTGACACTATTACTAGTATTTAGTTCTTAATATAGGGATACCGATCTTATTGTTATTTGATTATTGTTCTCCTTTTTATTATTATTATAATAATAAATATAATTATTACATCATCATATTATTGTTATTATTTTCATCAATACTATTATTTATTGATTTTATTAATATTATTAGATCTATCATTATTATTACAATCATTATTACAAGATAACCCTTTGCAACATTGCTAGCAATAATTAACATACAAATACAATGTTAGAAAATTAGAGACTTACTTAATATATGAAATGCCAAAATGCTAAATCTAGCCAGTTGTATATATTATGTTGTCCATTCATCATTTACAGCTAAGGAATGACTTTCTTGATGAAAACAATCATCCTCCAAGAATGAAAACCTACATTTAAGTTCTCTCACTCACTTCATCAACCACACCACGTTGCCACATCCAGGGTTTGTCGAGACAAAGATTGGGTTTGCTCTGGGGTGAATGGATTTCTTGGTCATCGTAATGTGGCCAGAATTACAATAGAAATAAAATAAGATAATTTATAGCCATACCTATTGTAAATGAGGTTCTCACATTAGAGAAATTGTATTATTTTAAAATTTTGGTTGCAGTAAGATTATTCGGGGGCATTAGTGGCCTAGTGGTTAGTACTGTTTGAACACAAGACAGTCAAGCGACTCCACCCACCGACAACGACCGTCTGGGTGACTTGGTGGGATCTATCCCACTAGAAACAAATTTTCCCAATAACCACGGTGTGTATTTAGGGAAGACACTTTGTCCCATCTACCTCGCTCAAGTCCGGTGTGATTAGTGTGAATGAGTACCTGGCTGTTAAAACAGCATTATACCTTATTTTTTAATGATGTCGTTTCAGAGCCTTTGTCAAATTAAAATGGTGCAGTTTTGCCTCATACGTTTATTATAAGAGATTTGATTGGATTGGATTTGGATAGTGGGAATTGGGATTTGGATATTGGGATTTGGATATTGGGGATTGATTCGATTCCGATTGGATTAATCGGATTGGATTTGATTAATCGGATCGGATTTGATTAATCAGATCAGATTGGATTAATCGGATCAGATTGGATTAATCGGATCGGATCGGATTTGATTTGATTTGATTATTTGATTTGATTTGAAAATTTAATTTGATTTGATTTGAAAATTTAATTTGATTTGACTTGATAATTCTGATGTCACATCCTCAAATGCAAAGTTGGTGAGCAATTGATGAAAAAAATACCCATCAGGTTGGATTGCTTATTTGGAATGGCGCTTCAGGAAAACGAAGTCAAAATTGCCATCTACTCATCTACACTAGCAATTCAGAGCTGGAGTGTTCAGTTTTGAATAATCTCACTCAAAAGTCACAGTTTGGAATATAAATGCGAAGGGCCCTTTAAATTATATTATAAATAATAATATAAAGACAATAAGTCTAATAAAGCTTAGATTCAGAAATTCAAATTGATCCCTCATTTCTAAATTGCTCAAATTAATCAAAACATTAAATTTACTAGATATAAACATTGTTGCTTGGTTTGCTGTTTTTAATTTCATTTTTTAAATTTCGTATCTTAAAATAAATTTAGTATTAAAAAATTATTATATTTGAGGATAGGGTTTTTTATATTCAAGAGCAATGTAAAGTAAAATAATCTTAGTCTATAGGAATACAGTGAAACCTTGATTTACCCCCCCCCCCCCCCCCCTCCCTAATATACTGCCAAACCCGCCTACCGCCAGCCTTTGGTCTGGGTACAAAAATTCTACAATATTAAAGTCTACCTTTGTCTCAACTTACCACCTACCACCATCTGCCAACGTTTGGCAAGATCGTTCCTTAACAAAGTCAATAAAATATGACTCGATATACCACTAATTCAGTGAGTTGATAGATCTATTTTTATAAAACTACATTACTCCTATTCAAAACAAATAAAAAGATCGCCGCGAGCAGATTTTCATCATACTAAGGCATTAATGGTAATAAACATTGAAACAAGGAAGTTTTTCCTTCATACGGCAGATTTATGTATGTAGGATTTCTTTACTACAATGGCCAATTGCATTCATATGCTACGAGGTTAGTTGATGTCCCTTCCTGTCAAGCCCTTCCCTGTCCCTAACCAAATCCACGCAATCCATGCCATTTGTCAAGACGTTGGTGTCATGACTACGCATGGGATTAAAAAAATGTATATATTGTCAAAACGATACATTTAACTAACTACAATATACTAATACTACATATCCCATGTTCGACCAAAGCAAGAAAAAGCGTAAAAGGTGTAGTTTGATCAAGCTTTTTCAAAACAGTCGTGATCTTTCGACCAGAGCTGGATAATCCGTAATCGACCGAGTTTAGCCGGACTGGGAAAAAGCGGGATTTCAAGCATCTTCCAATGATGAATGGCTGGTTTTTCTCGGTTTGGTCATTCTGAGCTGAAGGTGACTTGCAATTCGTTACGGTTTGGCCGTTCTACGCACAATGGATTAATAGACTAAAACTAAATGTACGTACTTGTATTACTGATTGCTTGTTTTCAACGTAACCCAAGACCATCAAATTAATTTAAACTTAAAATTGATAATGTTTTATACATCATTAATGGGCTGCCATCGGTTCTCTGGCTTAAATCAAAACAAGACCAGCAAGTGTAAAGCATATTCTCCATATCTTTATGACATTTGATAACTATTTTGATTTTTGAAGATTTAATTTATTTGAATATGCACGAGACTCTTGAGAGTGACCACAAAGAATAAGTACTCTAGTCAACCCATACATTATGCTAGCTGATTAAACACAAAGCCTTGTTTATGACCAGCTACTGAGTGTCATATCCCTAGAATAAGAATATTGCTATTACATCTATATCTAGTTGTCATCTTCTTCTCTGCTACATGTTTGGTTTCTTCTCACCAAGACATCGTTGGCACATCACTACACAGTGCCTTATTTTACTCTCTCGATCACAAAATGCAGTGTATTAATGTTATAACTATTAACTCCATAACATAAATATCTCTACAATTTCGAAGGGGAGGACTCGGTAACTTAAAAGTAAATGATCTAAGAGACAAGAGAACCAGTGTTTAACAAAATAACCCCTAAACTTGCCTAAAGAAGATTGATGTTTCGGTATTTTGGCGGCAAATTATTCTCACAAAGAAGGCTTTTTAAGAACAATCCCAATTGGTACAGAAGAATAAACTTTCAGAAGTCAGTGTGAATCAGGGTATAATATCAAGACCTCCACTCCTATGGTTTCTTCTCAATAAGTTGGGTGTATAAATACTGGAGCAACAGAGAAAGTGAGTGGTCACCTTGTTCACCCCAATTTTGGCAATATTACATAACCAACCTTGAACTGGTATTATCTAACTATCATAACTGGCTTTGGATTTACAACGAATTCAGTGCACACTATAAAGTCATAACACAGGTTAACACACAACTGTTCTGAGGTCATGAAATTGCAAATTTCACGTGCATGGCGGGTGAAGAATGGCATGCCAAAGAATGCAGGGATCAAAAGTAGGTTCAACGATTCGGCCATACTGTAATAATCCGTATTAATTTTTATCAACTTTAAGATTCAGTATCTCAATAACGCATCAGTGAAAAATCTTCAGATTTCAAATATATTATCAGCAACCCCTTTTCTATCATTCACTTCCATTGAAAAACAGGCAAAAATGTTATCGTTTCTATTATAATGTCTTTTCTAAGCGAGCCTTATCGCTTGTTTCTGAAAAATCTAACAAGTTACACAAGAATAGCACTTTTCAAGGCCAATAAAATATTAACGAGTTTAACTTTATTCAATAAAATGCCTAAGTTAAAATGTCAAATATATGTTCTGTTAATGGAAAAAATTGCATTGTCGTCAGACAACGCAAAGATTCTCAAAAAAATATTCAAAAACGCCTAGAATTGAAAATATTGCCGACCGTTTGAGGTTCAAAAAAATGCTGGAAAGCCGGTCGTGGAAGTGAATTACGGATATTCCCAGTGTGGTCAAAGATTCTTCTCGTTTTGGAAATTCGTCGGTCGGATAAAGGATATAGATCAAGGCCTAGCCTTACAGCGATAAATGTTCAAAGAAGATATCAACATCGTTTCCACGCGCAAATATATACACAAGTGAATACAACCCCTTCCCCTCCCTATCTGCCTACGCGCACACATTAACGACGAGAATTATTTAAAGGGAAATAAAAAAATTATCTGTAAGTATCAGTATCACCTGCTTTTATCTATCAGTAAATGAGTAATGTCATATTTTATGTTAGTTAAATTTGTTACATGTATTCACATAACACACTCGCATTGTAGATTAAGTCAATCCCCATCTCTTTTTTCTTTTTAATAAAGCAGACTTGCGTCAACAATGTACAAAGAAAATCCTTTCATACTTGTTTTGTTCAAATTGTCAATTCCACAAATCTAGAAAAGTTCAAGGACAGCCTTTCCACCATATTTCACTAAGTGTTTTTTTTTATTTTTTTTATTTTTTAAAATTTTTTTACAATTTATTTATTTATTTATTTATTTTTTTTTTTTTAAAAACTTTATTTGCGACAATACACCAGAGGTGGTTTGCAAATTACTGGAAGAAGAAGAAGAAGAATGTATCATTGAAAAGTTAATAAATTATATTAACCATGAACTTAGTGGTAAACAGTTTTTAGTTCATTTCTGGAAAAGAAGATCACTCATCTGATAGAGTGAAAAATATATAAATAAAAATAAAAATAAATTACCTTCACTTGATACAGACATAAAGCAAAAGAAAAATAAGAAACATCTAAAGTTGAGCAGTGAACTAAATACGACAACAAATGGATATATAGAATGTCTGTAAATCCATGGTATATAGCTCATTACTTAAATCATTTTATTTAAGCAAATACAAAACCAGTGTGAAGCACCCATAAAATACACTGGGAGACAAAAATAAGAGGAGATAGAAGTCTGCTGTGTTAAATTATTAAAATGAAAGCTACATAAAGCTTTAAACACAGAAAGGAACAGTGACAAGGATGATGATGTTATAAGGGGAAATGAATGGGAACATTGGTATACACAAAGGTCATGACAGTTGCAACTTTCGTTTCCTACAATGGATTGGTAGGTAGAGAGATAATAGAACACATACATTCTACTGGGATTTTGTATTGATTTTTATCCTTTTTTAAATTATTTTAAAAGATGATTGTATTTGTAGTAAAATAAAGTGACATAAACAAAGGATATACTTCCGTCATAAAAATATGGTGATAATAATGATAAATAGACTTTCCCCATCCCCATATCAATTACTTTCAGAAAAAAATATCTTTATTACCATATGAAGCACTATACTTTTTGTCATGTGATGAAAATCTGAACAATTAACTCATTCCCCCATCCATCCATAATCTAAAAAATTCTGGAAAAAAAAAAGGATGGTCACTTCACAATGTAGATTTATGAAAAATGCTTGCGGTAGATTAGAAAATTTACAAACAATGATTTGACGGATGAGAGAATGAATGATGTTTTAATTCAAATATATTTCTGTGAAATAAATCTAATCTGACAAAAAAAAAATGTTGTGCTCTAAGGAATTTTTTATTTTCTTCCGAAGTTAAGCATTGTTTCATCCTTTCAATATTTTTTTTTTCCTTTTTACCAAATCAATATCCCAATTCAAAGTTAGAAAAGTAAATGGGAGAAAAAGAAATTGGAATGTTTTTTTTTTTCCTGTGTCAAAATCAAATTGCAGTAAAGCTTGAAGCCCCATAAAGATTTCATAACATTAAGTTTGTCTACCGGGTAAATGGCAAATAATACATAAGAAATGGCTCCCTGTGAGTAATATATATATATATATAAAAAAAAGGAAGTGGTTTTGAAAACACTGATTGACAAAGTAAAAAAGTAATTATAAAAGAAAAGCTTCAAACAAACAAGCATATTATATAAATCATATAAAAAATAAATGATTAAGCACAACCAAATTTATTTCTTGTTTACACAAGCAGCAAATAAAATATTTAAAATGCTTTTCAATAATTTATTATTAATTATAAAATCCTAAATACAACTGTTGCAAGGTAACAGACTTAAAATTTCAACAAAACAAAATATACCCTTCTATATCAGTGATTTTATTGATCATATATTTGACAAATAATATCCATGATAAAAATGTATCATGTCATCTACTAATAGTTGTGAAAAAAGATAATCAATATTAACTAGTATGACTTACTATGACTGAAGAGGATCAGGGTAATATTTACCTCAATGACATATTATTTGAAACTTGAGTGAGGGTTCAAAAAGGGACATTTAATGACTTGGGGTTATGTACAGATTTTCAAGAACATTGTTGGGTAGATAAGAGTAGACAAATAAAAGCAAATGACTACAATGTTCATACCAAAATCCTCCTCCCTAATTACAAACCAAACTCTTGGCTTAAAAGAAAAAAAAAGGTGCAAGGAGATAGACCAAGATTTCATCTGAGGCATGACATTTAATTCTGGTCCTTCTTGGAAAAATATTTCAAAGTTGGTTTTCCTGTATAACTCACACCATTCTTAATAATGATGGGTAGCAATACATAAGACAAGTATTGAGAAATGTTTGCTAAGACCATTGTTTTATAAGTCTTACTACAAAACTTACGATTTGGAAGTAGAAAGAGGAAAGGTATTTCTTAAAATTAAGATTAAAAATGTGTCATGATAAGGACAAATTACATTCTATAAGCAAGCATAGAGAAAGCACATTTAATAGTAAGAAATCCTAAATGTAAGAATAGATATTTCATATTTAACAAGATACACCAAGTATGATACATGAAAAAGTTTTATTTCATTAGTCTACATTCATTATTAGAAAAAAAGCCAGACCTGTCATTCAAAATGAAAAACAACCCCCAAAACATGTCCCCAAAAACCCTCCAGCCTGTTAAATTAATCAAAGGGTCAAAGGGGTTTCCGATTAAGAAAAGAAATAAGGTCCTGAGACTTTAAAAATTACAATACTGAAATCCACATAGAGAGATTAAAGTGCACTTTAGCAAAAAAGGAGAGAAAGAGGTAAAGCAGTGATTGAATCAATCAATCTATAACCTTTGTATCCAGGTGAGCAAGTGGGCTCTTGATCTCGAAGATGTTTGATAAATTGTTGTGAATTGTTTGTTACGAAATCTACGAAATTTGGAAGATAAATAGCACAAGGAGGGAAACCTTCTTATCCTTTTATCTTACTGAGAATTTTATGTTCTTTATTTGTGGCATTAAAAAATTTAATAATTCAAAAGATTGAATACATTCAGTAGTCAGGTTGAAAATAACCATGGTTAAAGGAAAAGGGTGAAATACTTTAATCAGAATGTCCCAATCACCACTTTGAAAAGTCAGCTGTAGCATTCAAGGGAAGCATTCAAGGGAAGCCTTCAGAAACGGCCGATGGCGGTTTGTAAAATAAATTTAATGGAGAAGGCGTTTACACAGATCAGAAGAATCATGTAATGCTTGGGAAAAATTAAAGGCAATAGAGATGATAGATTAAAAGTAATCATTAGCCTCCCAAATAGGCCTAGCAGACCTACGGCAAAACTACAACCAAACAGAACATACAAATTAAGCATGCCATATTCCTGGTGATTACTAGGAAAGCTAAATCTACCATTGCATACTCTTGTAAAAAATAAAAATGAAATTTAAGACAGATGACCCAAAAAAAAAAAAAAAAAAAAAAAAAAAAAAAAAAACAAAAAAAAAAAAAAAAAAAAAAAAAAAAAAAAAAAAAAAAAAAAAAAAAAAAAAAAAAAAAAAAAAAAAAAAAAAAATTGGTAGGAGTGACAGGAGCAAAATATGCAGTTTGCTTGAAACAAGGATGTCTTGATTATCGAACTATCCAAGTTTTAAAAATGAATAACTATTTTATAGTGTATGTAATGAAATGGATTGGATGTAAGCATTGCTGAACAGAAATGGACCTTGCATTCAAACTCATATTTTAGAGAAAGGGTGGAAATGGTATAATCCTCATTGCCCTGATCATAAAGGAGGGAATGAATTCAACTTGAATTTTAACACCATATGCAAATGTTAGAAGGATGAAGCTTTTTGAGATTCAAATGAAGCTTGCAAGACAATATGCTTTTATTTCCGATGACTCATACACAGTTTCTAACAGACTTCACTGCTTGAGAAGTTAAAGCAAATGTAAAAAGTGTGCCGTTTAAAAATATGAAATATGAAGTTCTATGACATTCCAATAGTGTACAATATATTCCTACAAATTCTGTAGACTACTTCTTCTTTAGACCAAAAAACAATCGCTTCTTTGGTTCTTCTTTCTCAATGCGGGCTGGCAAGGTCTGTGACTTTGACGGCATGCTGGATGCTCCACCCTCTTGTGTACTGGCAGACATGAAGCGATTTATCCATGTATCTCGGTCAGGCTGGGGAAAAAAAGGAGAATGATTGATACAAACTTTTTACACTTACATTGTTTTTTCATTTCTTCTGTTCTTGAAATATTTTTTGAAATATTTTTTCAAATGTTTTTATCAATTTTTTTTTGCTTAATTTTTTTGTCGTTATATTCAAAATGATAATGTATTAACATTATCAATAAGTACAACAATAAGCCTTCTAAACAATGCAAATAATCTTGCAATTGAGACACATTCTTATCTCATTAATTAAATTCTTATGTTGCTCTGATACCTTGATGAGTTATGATGATGATAATAATGTAGTCAACTTTTATTGCAAGTATTTATTTAAGAACATTATAGAAGCAAATCTATTCATCAAGAACTATAATATAACTATTATGCAAAACCAATCTTTGCATCATGACCTAAATCTACTAACAAATCAAATAAAAAAAGAAGAAGATACATTCAGGAAAACATTTCTCATCCATAACACTTAAAAAGAATATAGAATTTGACATGAAATCAACCGTTGTAGTAAATATCTAGGGAGGGAAAGGTTACTCACATCATCCTTTGCTTGGAACAAATACTCAGCACCATTTGCAAGTTTCAGTCGCAAGACGTGAGGACGTTTGACATAATCTGAGGCTACCTGGCATGTGGCTCCTTTAACATCTATGGGGGCTTCATGATGGACACGATTATTGGGATCCTGAAGAAAGTATTAACATCAACATAATAATTATTGCATCTATAATAGAGTTTAACGAGATCAGCAAATACAAGAGTCTTCTATTAGATTATAATTAGAATACTAAGAGGGCATAGAGACAAATTGTAAAAAAACACATTACAGCATTTGTATATATTTTTCTAATGCATCAATCAGGGGTTGTGTTTTTCCTTAATGAGTAGTTCATATCCTTTTGGCTCAAAAAGGTATATTTTAAAGTTAAAGACATTTGTCTTGCATTATTAGTATTGGGAGTAAATAAAAAAAAAATTAATCAAAGAAAAGCGCTCAGCAAAATACATATATATATAAAAAGAATGTTTTGGTTGGCCAACGGGTAGGCGGTAAGTAGTTGCACAAGTTTCTCCATTGAAAGAGACTGGCAGCCAGCAGAGCAAGGTTCTTTTAACAAGAGAATTTAGCTTTTTAATGGAAATAGAAATGTTCTTTTCCTTTATACGGTTACAGGAAGTAGCGTGTAGAGTTGATTTATAAAATAATAAAACACTGAGCATTCATGCCCTTCGGGTATCTCTATATAGAAGAACAGACACGAGAAGAAGGCCAGGAATGGAAAGTATTTAATTTGCCTCCTCAAAGATAATTTTCTAGAGCTCTATAAGATAAAAAACAATAATCTAAAAGTAAAAATTGAATTTGAATTACTGTTGAATTACTAGACTACACTTACAGCTTTAGCATGCTTCAAATCCTTGTAAAATGACAAGAGATTGTCTTGGAGAACAGCAAAAAGTTTTTCCCATGATCTGAAGTTGAGGAATAAAAACAATATATGAGATTGTAAAACTTAATTTTTGCATACTTGTTGTGATAGCCCACTTTCTTTGACAGCCAAAATGAACAAACAAAATTAATGTCACAGAATATAATTCTTGATAATAGAGAAAAACACGCACTTTATACATTTTTTTTCATCTGTCTGGTAATTGAAAAGAAGGAGATAATAATAAAATGCTGACCACAAAATTTATAAAAATATTGAGCCAAGACGGAGTCAAATGACAACCATGATACAGTCACACGCAAAATAAAGTTTAGGTTCAATTTTCTCTCATAGCTTTCACATTTCTAGTGAATGATGATAATCATGTATATTAATGGAAAGGTGAGACAATTTCCTTTCCAATGACATCAGTTTTCAACTTAACAACAGTATGACACCAGAGATACAGCACTTATGAAAACCGTCTTATAAATCCATGCCTTGCAAAACGTGCACATCGCTATTACTATGTTTATCTACAATTTTAATGTTTTGAACATGCTCTCTCTATGTGTGATGTCACAGATTGTTACGTGAGGAAAACAAAATTCAAATAGTTAAAAACTAAGGAAAAGGTACAGTTATGGTAAGGGATGGTATTTTGGAGATTGCAAAACACATCTTGTGTAAACTGTAATTCCCTTCCTAAGTGACAACCGAAACGTCCTACATTTCATGCACAATTATGATCCCCCTCGCAGCACTTGAATTAGGCAAGCATTTCTCGCCGAGAACAACATTCCAACTCTAGACTGGCCACCAGTAAGTCTAGTCTTAAACCCAATCACAAAATTATGAGGTATGAAACTCTGGCTAAAAACAGTCAGCTCAATGTGAATCCAAATGCTCTGTTTCATGAATGAACTAAAATTTGGGACAGCTTTCCAGCTAATGTGGGGTTCAATCTTACACAATTGATGCCAAAGAGTTAAGATGGCCCAATGTGAGGTTTTTTTTTACACATAATTCTTTGCTGCGAAGTGTTGGTGATTTTTTTACTTCGTTTCACTGACTAGTTTTGGAATTAATGTAAATAAATAGGTATTTATTGCAAAATAAATTCCCCAGCTTTGAATGGTATACTTATTGCATGATTTTGACATGTGATGAAAGGAAAGCATCCTGAACTTTATTTTGCATGTGACTGTATAACGGTCCTCATTTAATCAAAAAGAAATTTTCAAGCCAATAGGCCTACTGCTAACTGATCAAACCAAGATGCCCATACAAACAAATTGTACTACTATATATATATATAATAAAAATAAGATAAGATGAGCTTTGTTGATTCTTAGAAGAAAATCATAACTCCCAGAAGAAAGCTTGGTATAGCAGACTCTGCTCATATTGACATTTCACACACACCAAACCCTTGCAAACACACAAGCAACATACATGATCTACAATAAACTTTGGTTGTCAACAGGGCATACAAACCTGTTGGATGATTTTCTTTCTCCCATATCTAATAGTTGTTTTCTGGAAAGGGGACCCTCTCCCTTCGGTGTTTCACTCTGGGCAGCAGCTTCTGCAATCACAAATGACACAGTAAGGTTAGTTAAATGAATGTGACAGATGTTTTAAATTTTTGAGCACAATAACTATAATTATTATATTATTAGCAATGTGTTTTTGTGGCTATTGTCATTGAATTTTCAAAGGTATATATATATATATTTTTCTTCTTTTGGGTTTACAAATCAAAGAATGTTAGTTTTAAATCCAAATGAACAAATTTTGCTTTTTCATGGAGTATGGGGTAAGAAAAATCAAATAAAATTCAAACCATCTAATTCAGTAAAATGTAATGTCAAACACTAAATGCACTAATAAATCATTACAATAATTTATCATTTCAATCGGTACATTATAGCAATACATGTTATAAAGATATTCATGTAGGAAAAATGCTGCATTTGTTGTTGTTTTTTTTCAAAAATAGATCTCCACTTAACAAAAAAAAAAAAGAGTATCAAAACAGCTCATATATTTTAATGTAATTAGAAATCAGATTAGGTCAGTTGATAACATGCAGCATGGAATAAAAAGGATAAAAAATAAAAAAAAGCATTCGTAAAACAAGTCCAGCAATTTTTTTAAACGGAAAGAAAAGATCAATGTAATTAGGGATGGATTTCTAAAAAAATTTAATTAAAGAATAATTATAAGAGTCTTTCCTTCATCAACCGAACAAACCATAACAAAAGCAAATCAAATGTTCTATGTCCCACATCTTAGAACTCCCAAAGGCAGAAATTTTAATGGAGAGCTAATGTGATATTTCTTAAAAAGGCTGGTTAACAGGTTATTCCACATATTTTAACTTATAGCGTGACTAATCTTATTATTTGTTATTGTCATCATTTCCTCAATTATCTTATTCCCCATTTCGTTTATTAATCCACTCATCCAAAATATTGAAAACACCACATCCATCCTTTTGGAAAAAAAATTCCTCATAGTATCTCAAGTGTACAAAGATTTGTGATTTTCACCATCATTAATAATGATATTAAGAAAATTAACAATACAAATCAAGAACATTTTGATGAATTCACAAAGCCTCCACTTGTATACATACACCGGTAGATATAAAAAAACAAAACAAATAAAACCAATCCTCATTTCCCCATCACCGAAACATTTTGACAAGGTCAGGTAAAATCTATGTTGCAGGCAAAATGTCCACTAGGGGTTACTATGACTGGGAAAGTAATGGGGTAGACCAACCATCGGGACCTGAGCCTGTTTCTGTATCTGTTCCATATGGAGAATTGTAGGAGGTGGATGAGTCTTGGTCTGATTTCCTACTAAACAATTTCCTAAAAGGAGACTTGGAGCGGGTCTTCTTTTCAGGCTTGTCCAGTCTAGCTTTGCCCACTCTCAGACCTGCTTGGACATAATATAACGGCCATCCACAATCTAAGTTGTTACAATTACTGTATGGCTATGGATCCTTTGGCTTTCATGCAATCATTCATCCAGAACCAAAAGTGATTTATGCATAAAAAAGCCACATTTCTTCAATAGAAACAAAAGCTAAGCTGATAAGATCCAATTTCCAAGTAGAATGAGAGTGGAGAGGTCCAAATTTATTATAATTAATTACTCCAAATGAACAGTTTCTACTACACATTCAATTATAATCCCAAAACAAAGCAGTAAATAATAAGATCAACTATGCCCTAAAACAAAACAAAAATTCCTTTTAAAGAAACATAAC
>JASKDV010074805.1:0-15239 GCA_032466395.1 Aegires albopunctatus | reverse complement strand
GCCCTTCATGCGCTTTTAATGTCAGAAATTTACGGTTTGTCTCTACCGTCACGAAAGGATGAAATAGACAGAGAAGCTCCAGATGTATTAGAAATGTTGGTGCAAGAATCCACTGACAGAGAAGTTGCATACGATGCCTTAGATCCTCAATGTCAAGACTCAGAAGAAATCCATGCCTTGATAGAAGCCACAATCAACAAAACAGTGCTGGTGGATCATCTCAAGTCTGGGAGACATTTCCAAAACATAACTCGGTGGCTCCAGGCCAAACGAGAAGCTTTAAAAGAAGACAACACAGCCAAGCTATGGTTTAGTTACCTGGATATGGTGGACTTGCTACGTTGTTTAATTCAGGCAGAGCGCACGGAAAACTGGATATTGCACCTTTCCTCATTAAACCAGATGCTTCCTTATTTTGCCGCAACTGGACACAATCTTTACCTCGTCAGCATATGTATATTTAGAATCTATGGGAACACTCGAAATGAAACACCCCGTTGTTCATCATGCTTTTCTGAATGGTCACCATTTTGTCAAAAGAAGTAAGGAGAATTGGACTGGACTTTCAACGGATCTTAGCATTGAACAGACGCTAATGAAAAGTGTGAAATCCACTGGCGGTCTAACCAGAAGTCGTGGTATAGATGAGAATCAGAGAGCCTTATGGATTATGTCCATGCCCTCATGTGCAGAAATGAATGAAGCCGTTACAAATTTGACGGGTCATGTATCTACTGCTGACGGCCATAAAGATGTGAGCCAGCAACTCTGTTTCAGAGACAGTCAGGATATCTCTAATTTAGTTGTATATATCGATTAGAAATCCGTTCTCTGGCGTGAAAGATCTTAGAAACATTTGTGCTGGTCAAATAGCGGATTCCTCTGTCTCATGTTACCAGGCCAAACCAATTGGGGAGACCATTGTATTTAAGATGCAGCTACAAAATGTATTGACGTTTTCTTTCAAACGGAAGCATCAATTGATCACCATGTCTGCAAAAATCATCACGTGTTCTTCAGAGATAGCCCATTCAAGTAGATACGCGGCTATTATTTCAAAGGTTAAGCACTGTGGCAGATATTGGGATGGATGAAGGCGAAAATGCAACGAAGTACGAATTATACTCTTTTCCACCTGCTCTTTTTGATTGTAGCGATCTACCATTGGAAGCTCGAAAGCCAGCGATAAGAGACGCATTATGTGCCATTTGCAAAGGATCTGCGGAGACAACAGAGGTACCCCATGAACAGTTTAAATATGTTCTTGATGGTGGATCACTTCTTCACAGACTTCCGTGGACCCGTGGCAAAGCATTAAGTGTCATAATTTTGGATTACTGTTACTATGTCGCCTCAAACTTTGGATTGTGTTTTATAGTATTTGATGGATACAGTAATGAACCCTCCACGAAACATGTTACGCACATGAGAAGAAATGCCGCTGGAAGTGTAAGAATTTTATTTGATCTAAATTCCCTTCTGCAGAAAAGTAAAGATATGTTTCTATCCAATTTCTTAAACCGACGCGACTTTGTTTTCCACCTTGGTAAGGCGCTAGAGCAGTCAGGCCGAAGAGTGAAACATGCAAAGCAAGATGCTGATCGGGACATTGTGATGACAGCAGTGGATGTCTCTGAACAACACAATGTGATAGTCAGTGGGGAAGATAATGATTTGCTTTGTCTGCTCTGTGCTTATTTTCAAAGCAAGAACCATGATATATATTTGGCATCGACCAGACAAACCCGGCGTATGTACTGCATCAGAAATATCCAACATTGTCTACGTGAAAATGCCATACGATTACTTTTCTTACATGCTCTTCTGGTCTGTGATACAGCGTCCCGTCTTTTTGGAATAGGGAAAGCAACTGTCTTAAAAAAGGCTTCAAAACAAAGAACAGAGCAAAGTTCCACAGCCTAAGGGTTTACTACCAGGTCCAAGAATGGCTCGGCACGACACTAACACAACAAATGGCACCTACTGACTAGGGCTTCTAGATTCAAAATGATCGCATAGTCCCTATTATGACTGACTTGCGTCCTGCCCCAGAGAGATTGTTGGCGGTTGTTACATGTGGATGTAGATCTGGATGCGCAACACTTCGCTGTATTTGTCGGAAACATGGGCTGAAATGCACAAGTGCTTGTTCTGGTTGCCACGGACACATGTGCTCTAACGACATTGTATTACAAGTAACGGGTATGGAGGATGATCATGACTCCACAGACTAGAGGACTATTTATAATGCCCACCACTCTCTCAGTAGGCCTACTGTGTAAAAGGTATTGCAAAATGTTTATATGCACATGTGTATTTGTATACGTTGAGTGTTGTTCGTATTTCTGTTTGAAAGGAATGTTAGAAATCAATTTTAATGTTATATTCTATGTCACACTACAAACTATTCATACCTTATTTTCGATCATTTAATACCCGTAGGCTTTTTCCAATTTGTCCTTTATCATATCTTGAATATAGTATTAAGTATTAACAACCCAGTTTTCTTTTTGGGGATCAGAAATAGACTAGTTTCATATGACTCTATCATTTCCCTTATAATTTTCCCGTAGCTAGTTCACCTCATTTAACAAAACGAGGAAACGTGGGTTACCGTAGTTCGCCTTATCTGTTCACGCGGATCACCGGAAATGTCTGTCTCGCGAGCGGCAACCCAAGTATGGTAGCCCGTTTATGTAAAAGCGAAAAACACTGTTTTTTTTCAATTTTTCAATTAAAATTTAAACCTGTTAGCACGCTCCTAGAAAGGTAAACAGTTGCTCATTTTAATCAGGAGAATGTGTACTACAACTTGGTATAAAAATCATTTATGTTGCAATTAGTTAGAGGTTAAATGCTATCTTTACTGGACTAATATAGCTATCATGTTGCAAGCCTTTGAAAACATTTATCGAGAATTATGGAACCCTGTCTCACTACGGCGTGCACCGATTACCCTGTCTGTGACCTCGGGTCAAAGTTGGGGCCCGATGCGCTACTCTCAATGAACTTAAATGCACGATTTAGAGGAAAATTCTCTGCCATGAGAAACTCAACTAGTTTCTTTTTGCCTTTCATCCTCACAGCCTGGTTACGAGAGGCTCACTTATGATCAAGAGCAAGAAAACTTGCTGATGTTGCAGTTAGCCAGAGAAAAAATGGATGGCAAAGCTTTTAATTCTTCTGTTGAGGTTGATGAGGATGGTTTCCAGGTTATTCCTGCTTATGTATCATTTAATCAGAATAGTGGCATGCCTATTACTGCTGCTGATGGGATGCCTCAAAGCATGTTATCAATGCCAGATGAACAAGGGCAGCTGTCTGATCAGGAAAAGTCAGAGAAATTTGACGAATAAGCTTAGACCAATGATTTTAAATGCTGAAATAACTGAATTGCTGAGAATTTGTATCCAATTTACTCTTTTCATCCATTTATTTTGTAAACATTGATGTTATGATATTATTGGTTTTTACTTTGGGTTTTGTCATTTCTATCATCAAAAAATTCAAAAGGATCCATTAGAAATAAGTCTTATATTTTAAACTTTAAAAGGAGGCAAGAACTAGAATGAAGTATTTATTGCTTTAATTTATAAATCTTCTATCAAAATGTGGTATTTATGCAATTTTGTTCATTTGTGTTCAAAGATTCTGGACATTTTTTGTGCAAATTGATAATGTCACAAGATATGCTACTTAACTAGTTTGATGATTCCAATTCAAGCAGTTTTTCTTGGATTTTATGGTTGGTTTGGTTTATCCAAGGCTTTCTACAATTCACACCTCTCCCCACTACCTCCTCGACAATGAGTGGATTCCGAAATCAGCCTAATTTTAAATTCTATTAATGATCTCATGCAGATCAATAACAAAAACCATTGCAGTTCATGTGTGATATAAGCCTAATCAAACTACATATTGTCACGATTTCCTTCAAATCACATGCTCAAAAGTATCACAAGTCTGTCAATGTTAGTACTGTGAGATGCTTGGGTATTGTTTATGAATGTTGTTTTATTTTTCATTCTACTGTTAAGGATGTCTGAAGTAAATGCAAAATACAAAGCTAAAATATATCCCTGTTGTGTGTAGTATGTATAAATAAATATTATCATTGATGATATATAATAAAATGTGTTAGCAGGTGATAGTTTTGCATTATATTTTGCATGGCAAGTTCATGGCATTTTTATTTACTAAAATGAATGAAAAAGAAAGAAGAGCATTTGACAATAATCATTATACATGATTATACCATTACATGGATATAAAGATAAGCCATTGTAAGAACACGCAGAGACAATAGGGCGGCCAGGAGGGTCGATTTTGTGGATTTTTGGAAGATTGTTGGGAATCATTACCTTTGTTTCACGATACTGTACTATATTTTACATTACATGGATAGTATAGGCATGTTTCACATGAAGACTAATTTCATTGACATTCTTAACTCCAAATTTTACAATTGTCCTGGTATGCTTGTTATATGTACCATTTAAAATAAATATATTTAAACTCATGATGTTTTTAGCCTTTCTTAATTAATAAAAGTCTTTGTATTGTAAATTGTAGTAGTGCTTGATATATGAAGTTTGTTTGATAGCTTGCAAGCATGCCGGTTTGGAAAAGATGTAACAGAAAAACAAATTTAGATATAGGCCCTACATTTATTAAGAGTTATCACGTTTTTTAACATATTTTTAATCATAATTTAACTCATTCTGCCTGATTTTAGATTTAGAATTGTTGAAAGAATTTTTATGCAATTCAGAAAGTGTAGCATCAAAACCAGTGAGTAACATTTTGGGCAAGAAAGAATATAAAATTGGTTAACAATTGATAACTTATTAATCTAGCAATGCAGAGTTCATGGCATTACCACATTAATTGGTTTACCACCCTGGCAAAATTTCAATTCCTACCACGGTCTATCAAAGTATTTAGAAAAATACCCCTTAAATGTTAGAAATGATGACTGCTGAACATTAATAGAAGAAGAAGAATTAAGAAAATCTCTAGCTTTATTAAATTAGCCTTCAGTTTGAAGGAAATGTTTTTTTGTGTGAATTTTACAGCTTCTCATTATTGTAGGCAATTTATGTTTTTTAATTCTTAATACAGTGGTCTTCGCCTTAAAACCTGTCACCTAACAATCCAATCAATCTAAGAACCTGATCTTTAAGCAAGGCAGAATTTTTGCATACGCCTATAGATTCAGCCCCTTGAACAAAAAATCTGGCCAGATGCACAGTCTTATTAGTGTGAAATGATGAGTGATTTAAGTCTCATGGAAAAGCAGTCAGCGCCAGTTTCGTCAAAGAATGTTTAAGTCAAAGAACGTTTTTCACGTTGTAATATCTATAAACCACCCATTAGTAAGTATGCTGCCTGTCCAGAAGACAAAAGCACTACACATCACTCTAATCCTGTGTTCTAGGCAACAAAGCCCATCCCATCATTGTCCATTTAGCAAAATGTCTACCTTGCCTATGTAATTTATTTTCTTCTCTCATTGGGTAAAATGAGCATCACCCGTCTGATGTGTCTTCTCTATTCACAGTAAAGCATAGCTGATTTAATAAATCATAAGACTGAATAGTACGACATATTTTCCCATTATTGAACTGCCTATATATTCGTTAGTTTGCCAAATTCTATCTGCTTGAACACTTGCCTGCATGCTAAAGTTTGAATGCAATTTCTGAAAACAATTGAATAACTGTAGGCAAAATCATTTATATTTTTAATCCCTCTTGAAATTCGGCTAAGAGTGTAGTCCACCTAAGAACGCATTGTTGCCCCATTCAGATGATGGGTTCTTTGGTGGGGACCTCTATACTGCAACTCTATGTTCATCATCATCATCAGCAGACTTTCTCACCCCACATCGGAGTATAGGCCACCAACAAAAGCTGTCCATCTCATCTTATCCTGTGTCAATGTCGTCACCTTCTTCTTTTTCTTCTTCTTCTTCAAATAAACTGACAAAACTCAACTTGGTTGAGTATTACTGTCACTATGCATTAAAAAAAATAATATAAGTATGAAGTAGATCTATAGATATTACTGTATTGTGTTCGCGAACTAATTAGGCCTATAATGTAGATCTAAGTATTTCATGTTGCAGTTTAAGTTTAAGATTATCAATACTCTCGCTAAATCTAATATTTGGATTCAATTTATTTCACAATCGAGCAGGGCTAGAAAAAAAGAATGTCTATGGCAATCATTTTTAGAGATCGGGACTGACTTTCTGAGTTCCTGGTTCTTCTATTACTATCGTTTAGTTCATGTATAGGGATATCTACTTGACCATTAATTGTTTTAAAGAGTATGACTACTTTATTTCTAGATCTTTATTCCTCTAAGGAACAGTTGGATCAATTGGGCTCCATGTGCTTTTGGGTCTTACTCTTTTCCTATTTCCCTGTGGGTTCTACGTTAAGGCCTGACAAGTTATATTTGTCGTTGCCTTTCTTAGGGTATGCCCAATCCACCTCCAACTCTATGTTGCAGTATATTTATTTATATTTATAACTTAACCATATTAGATGTAATACAGAAATATTTAAATATTCATTTTTCCCTGAAACAATTATTGATTGCAACAAATTACCAGAAAAATGCATCAGAGCTGAAACTGTAGATGTCTTTAAAACCAGATGGATTAGACGCACACTCCCAAATCCTGAGCATTTACGTTCCATAAAGGAATCCTGCTTGGACTAATACAGATACAGTCAAACCTGTCCATAACGGTCGCTTAAGATCACAGAGCAAAGTGGCCGTTATAGACAGGTGACCGCTTTGGAGAGAGGGCAAAACTGAGATTCCAACGATGTGCATCGATAGTGTTATTATTTATACCTTCTGTGATCTATAGTTTTGGTTATTGCTGATTATATTGTTGTTGTTTTTGTGTATATCATTTAATTTTATTAGCACTTTTTATTTTTTGTTTTTGGTACATGTACCATTCATCAACAAATCACAGATGCGTACATGTCGATGTGAAAAAAATGGCTGCAAAGTAAACTCTGCCCCGCTTCATTACGTAGCATTGACCAATTACCACCCACCTAAAAACAACTGTGTCTAGCCCGCCGATAAGCGGTGGTCACACAATAACCACAGACTCCTCCTTCTATTGTTCAGCAGACCAGGTTGAGTGAACCGACTTAGACGGGTGCAAAGGCGGTCTTTGTTAGGAAGGCTTCACCTGGCCGAGTCTAGACACGCGTCTCGTCTTCGCAGATAATATCCAGCATTGTCAAGCCACGTCATAAGCATGATTGATCAATGCTGTCTCTCTATTGCACTCATTTATTGAGTGTTGGAGGCGAAATATGTTGGGCGGTCAGTAATGTCGCTATTGAGAAGGACGACTTTGTTAGAAAATAGGTGATGAACAGGTTATGAGACCGCATTGTCACAAAAAATTACTGACCGTGACCGTATTAGACCGGTGACCGCTATGAAGAGGTTAAAAATATAGGAAAAATGCAAGGGTGTCACAGACCATTGACCGTTAGTAGAGGTGGCCGTTAAGGCAGGTGGGACTGTACAGATATAGAAATACTGATCTGCACTCAGGAATTAAATATTTTGCAACAATCTTGATAATTTTAGTAGAGGCCGCAATAATCACCCATTAAGTCTGCATATTTATGTAAGATTGCACCATGTACGCTGACAGTAATATAAGATGCAGTAGCAATAGGTTCTTCAGTTCATCACATAAATCAATGTCTATCCAATTGCAGTGGACTTATATTACTATCTTAACCTGGAATTTGAGTTCATTCACTTTGAAAAGTTGTATAGGTGTGTTGTTAACGAGAGACTGCAATCGCTGTTCCTGAGTATTTGTAACTGTAAAAGACCATAACCCTTTATGGATAAGGAACAACAAATTAAAACTGAGTGTGAATATAATAAACTCTACAATGCACTTATAAAACCAATATTACTATATAATTCAAACACATGGACATTAACAAAGCATGAAGAGGAAGATGTCAAGATTAATACTTTCCACATGAAACAACTACAGATGTCCTCAATATCAAATATCCAACTGAAATTAAATACAATTCATTGATCTTTACACAATAAGACAAATGGAACTCCGATATCTGGGCAGATTCTAAGGCAAGACAAAAACACTCCTGCAAACAGATCCATGACAAGTCTCTTTCAGCAAACGTCCACAAAAAGATGGAGTAGAATGAGAACATACATGATAACAATCTAACAGGATTTGAAATAGATATATGACAAACAAAACATTAAACAGTGCAAAGAGTTAAACAAAAACACCAGATAGCACGCAACAGACACCATCAATGGAGAGAACTGATAGATGATATCCTGTAGGCAGCCTAAGAGGGGGAGTTGGATGACTCCACAGTGGAAGGGTACGAGGGTACCAAGACTGGTTCATAACAATTCTTCTTGCTGATAAACAGAGGGCTTTCACTAAGTAGCAGAATGACAGTTCTTTGATTTTTACAGCTTGTAAGTGTTCCAGCTGGTCTCTTTATTTTTCTATTCATCTTCATCATCACCATTATGCGGTGCTGCACCATGACAGGCACCTGAATTATTCTGGTCTTATTTTGGAATAGATCCAAAAGAAAAAGTCTCTCTTGGAATAAACAAAGGGAATTTTATGTTTTTCTTAATATCTATTTATTAATCACTATCAACATTATCATTGTTATTATAAAACTATCTTTCTCTTGTTTGTATACGTTCTCTTTATTTCCAGGAGACAGAAAATGCCATGAAACATAATTTTGCCCATTGGATGGAAATAGACAACCTTGATCTTATTCAAAACCAAGAACCATTCACGTGTCCCATTTGTTTTGATGAAGTTCAACCCATGGAGGGGATTATGCTAAGAGAATGTCTACACACTTTTTGCAGGTAAATCCTTGAAGCAGCCATCAGTTAGGAGTAAGCTTTTTATTATGGCTGTGAGAGTTATTTGTCTTTTAATTTTGTCTTGAGCTTCCTTTAGGATTTGAAGGAGAAAATTGGGGAAAAAGAGATAAAATCAAAAGCATGATCAAATAAATACAGTGGTAACCTTGATATTCTGAAATTCGATAATTCACAATTTGCTTAGAAATAGTTTTTTCCCCTCTTTGTCTTTGTTACATTTGGACCAATAATTCAGTGATATTCTGATAAACTTATTATTTCAAAAGTTGAAATAGCAATTTTGAGAAAATTGAAATTTTAATTTATATATGTCTCTTTAAGATGCCTTTACAAGAAGACCCAATTACTGTTCACTGGGCCACCCTAGACCTATTACATAATGATATAAAATATGGCCATATATGTAATGTTTGAAAGCATTGTGTGCAGCTTTGTTCGTACCGCTGCGTTGCTAAATTTCTTTTTTAATACCATGCATTGGCATGCCTATATTTTCTTAATATTCTTAATTGTGGTTGCTTTTGACCAGCCCAGAATGTCGCACATGCGCAAAGTAGGTAATTCCAACCAAATGAATGATCTATTCTCAGTCCTTTTCATTGAAATTTTAATTTATATGTCTCTTTAAGATGCCTTTACAAGAAGACTCGATCACTGTTCAATCTTTGTAGCCAACTGACACGAATGAGTGGACATTGAGATAGCTTGCATTATAATATAATAATACTGCACCTTGACCATTGACTTACCATTGAGATTTGAATTTGTTAGAATTAAGATTCACAGCATAATTTCAAGAGTTTTCGCTTTCTTTTTTCGTTGCTTTTAAAAGGCTTTTGATATGCCTGGACAACAGAGATTTAAGCTATTCATAGTACTTCCTCACAATCTATACAAGAGAAATATCTTGTACATGTATTTTTACAGACTTTGTCTGATGATGGCAGTGCAACATTCTGAAGAAGCAGTATTAAAATGTCCTTTTCAAGATGACAAATATACTTGTACAGCCATTCTTCAAGATAGAGAAATAAGAGCTGTGAGTAGTTCAATTTAGTCTGAAGTAGCCCTATAATTTATCCTTTGTAACAAAAACAAAAAAAATCATATGACTTAGTATTGTCTCTATATAGCTGTAGTCTTTTATTTGAGTGGAGACATACCTCAGTTATTACTGTTTTTATTACTTTTATTTCTTAAGTGTGTCTAAATGGACTAAATGTGACCTGTTTCTTCAAAGCGGAGCATATATGTCGTGCGAAGTGTTTTGAGCTTTAGCTATGTAAAGTTAAAAAATATTGATTCCATCAAATTTTGGATTATGGTTGTATCTAAACAATCAAATCTTTGTCTTTCATAAAACTATATGTTATTGTTGAAATAAACACGTTTAATGATAAATTAATGATTTTTATTTTTGAGTCCCCCGTTTCATTAGCTTAAATTCAGAAAATCACCATTTTTGACAACTTTAGAGTCAAGTTTGAGATTGTCAATTACTGACACGAATAAGTGGACATTGAGATAAGATTGGAGAATCTAAATTGCCATGACTTGACAGGTGGGTGTGGCCTTTAAATAGGGCTGTCGCTTCACTGTGTTAAAGTAAGCTTATTATACGATGCATGAATTAGTAAATCTTGAATAGTATTTTGATTTTATGTAAGTAATGCTGTAATGCATTGTGGTGCATCGGGGAGGAGCCAAATGTAAGCTAAATCAAGAAGCGAAGTGCTAGTCTTGCCTAATTAAATGTGATATAACTTAGCTTATGTGAAAGATATAGTGTTGATTTTTTATCCAGAGTTAGATATTATCATTTATAAGTGTCTGCACAATTAAATGCAAATTGGGGAAAAGAATTAGCATTTGCTCAGTGTTTGTTTTATCCTTTCATTCTCCAAACCGGTGAAAATGGTTCTTCAATTTTGATTGCCATTTTCTCAAAACTTGGTTTTCCGACCTATCCCAATTATATCATCATATTTTGTATTGAAAAGTCCGATTTTAATAAATTTGGTATCATGTTAAAGTGCCGAACGGCCCGACGAAGATTGAGTGAGTGAGTGAGTGTGATACTCATGACTCAAAACCCATAATAGCGACATATGTTCCGCTTCGAAGAAACAGGTCACATAAGATCTCATGAGTGGGCCCTTTTATATGGTTGTAAGTTGTCACTTACAAAAAAGGAAGAGTTAAAGCTCTTGATTAATTGTATGTTAAACATCTGAGACTAAGAAATGATGATGTTTTAATTGTTTAAAAATTGGTAAAAATTTGTTGACATTGATATACATCATAAACAATCTTTGTAGCCAACTATGAGCTTGATATTATGATATAATAATATAGTACTGCACCTTGACCATTGACTTACATGAAGTTATCAAAGGATATAGTGACATGTGATATGAGCTTGGAATCTAATGCTGTAAAATCAAAAAAGAAACCACTCAAAACTCTCTTAACACTATAAAAATATAGTAATAGTCAAAACCAGGAAATGCATACATTGGATAAATACGTTGTTATTACTTACATTGCTTGCAACATCATATATTTACTAGTTTCTATCTAATTGATGTAATTATTGCTTCTTTATGACACAGCTTGTTTCAGAAGCAGTTTATCATAAATATCTCCAGCGAAGTCTTGACGAAGCTGAGTCTAAAGCTCAGAACTCCTACCATTGTAAGTCAACGGATTGTCATGGGTGGTGTCTTTATGAAGATGACGTGAATTTTTTCACCTGTCCGGTGTGTAAAAAGAAAAATTGTCTTACTTGTAAGGTGAGTCTGAGTTTTTGAATTGAATTTTTGGCTACAGGAAAACATATTTTCTTTATTCTTTCATTGGTTGATTTGAATATTTTTTAATACATGTTTAATGCACAGAATAAATTGTTTTTAATTTTGATAAACAAAAAGTATTGCTTTTTTGCTTTTATTGTTTTTAAAAAAAATCAAATTATAGGTTTCAAATAAAGGGGAAAAAATCTGTGTAAAATATCTTGTCTCAATTAAATTGTAACTATTTACAACATGGTACATATAATTAAGACAATTGCATTAAGTAGTATTGTAACCTGAATAATGAGCCCAAAAATTATCTTTAAAAAAAATATTGTTCAAATTTTTGAGTAAACATATTTTGCTATTTAAGTAAGGCTGGGATGAAAACACCCCTGTAAACAGATCAATGACAAGTTTCTTTTTGCAAACATCCACGAAAAGTAGGGTAGAACATGCATGATAACAATCCGACAGGATTTGAAGAAGATTGATGACAAACAAGACATAAAACTATACAGTGCAAAAGACCTAAACAGAATACGCCAGAATAAACAACAATGGAGAGAACTGATAGGTGATGTCCTGGTGGAGTCGGATGACCCCATGGTAAAAGGGCTTTGTCAAATTAAGTCACTTGTATTTTTACAGAAATCTTTTTATATAAAAGTTTTCCTGCTAATATTCTTTGCTGGTGAAGGATTATATGTATATATAACAATATGATTGTTTGTCATATGATTTGCTCTAATATTATTACCAATTTTCACCCAGGCCATACATGAAGGAATGAATTGTCATGAATATCAGACAAGTCTTGATGAGAAATTGGAAAGTGATTCAGAGGCCAGAAAGACCAAGCAATTACTTGAGGTTGTTTGAATTTTATATCATTGTCTTTTCATTCGTTTCTTTTTTAATGATGTTCAGAAATCATGGTATTCATCTGTGGTGCTGTATTGCAGCTGATTACTGGATTAGAGCTTATTCCCTTCTTTCTTTTGAATAAACACTATTAAAAGAATTTTCCTTGTTAATCCGTTAAGGGTTGGCAGTTGGGTCTTGTTAAAAAAAAATCACAATGGTAAATGGTGGTTGACAGGGGCCTAATTCAAATTTACTGAAACATTTGTTGCCCAAAATTTGACATATTTACATGTATGTAGACATGTTTTCACACATTAACAAGTTGCTGTTTAAGTTAAAACACAAAAATCAAAAAGAAATCACCGATAATTTAAGATTATAGAAACATAATTTAAGTTGTACAAGTGTCAAACTTGGCCATGTGACTTTACATCGCTTGTAAAGCTTATAATTCATGTGATTGTTTCTTGTTTGCAGGCTCTTTTAAAATCTGGCTCTGCCATTAGATGTCCACAGTGTAAAGTTATTTTGCAAAAGAAAGATGGTTGCGATTGGGTAAAATGCTCCATATGCAAATTAGAAATTTGCTGGGTGACCAGAGGCCCTCGTTGGGGACCAGAGGTGAGAACACTACTTTGGGTAATCCCTCTTTGTCTATATTATGAAATACAACACTATTCCATTTCTCCATGCCTCAATTTTCTTAGTTTTCAAGTTCTGCAATAAAATGGTAGCTATAAAGTAAAGAACATTCTTTCATAGTGCATTCCCCTTGAATGTGCTCAATGCACTTTACATATGATTTAAGGTGTTATATTCTGCATTTCGTCTCATGTGAATTGTGCATATCAATTTGTTATTTAAGATGGCTGTGATGGTCATGTAAATTGATTTGCATATCCTACATATGTAACTGGTTGATGTGCCCGATTTGAAAACTTCATGACCTGATGACTTGTAATAATAGAGCAAGATTTTTTTGTCTCTAAATGCACTATTTTTCTCAACGAAATTGTAAAACGCTTTAGTACTGTGTATGAGAAAGAGAGAGAGAGAGAGGGCTTCAATGCTTAGCAAAGATGGATAGTCAAAATTAGAACACTAAAAGCGAATGAGATGTTCGACGCCGTGAGAGATGGTTTTTACACCTAGGCTACTTTCTTCAGCAGTCAAGCTCCTACTCCACTCTGTCACTATTGACGCTTTCTTAAAATCTAGGGAATTTATGAGTATAGTATGAGCTGTAGGCTAATTTCATGTGTGGATTCTTAGATAAATTTGATTTTCTAGGCTAGGGTTTGATTGCTCTGTATTACTATTGCATGAATATTGAAAAACGGTCTAAAGTATGATTGATAGATCCAGTTGGTCAAGAGGAAGAGATTTAGATCTATATCTTAGAAGCAATGATCTCTTTTGTGTGATTTCTGAGATGAATAATGGATCTAGATATAAATGCTGATATAGATCTAGATCTACACCATTTTGGCTTAGAAACCTTGAAAAGTACGAAAGAAAAGATCTAGATCTAGATAGGCCTTACATAAATGAAAGCAGTACGTATAAAAAGCTAGAGATAACTAGAACTCTTAGATTAGGATCTAGAATCTAGATCTATATCTACCTGGGCTACACAATACTTAGAACTACTGGCTGATCGAAGTCGTTTCCTTTATGTTGGAGGCATGATAACAAATATATAGACCTAGATCTAAATAAAAATTGTACAGATTAGGAAAACAATGCTAAGAGCGTATATTGAAAACGTTTCACCATCGAAGTTTCGCAGTGGAAAGTGGTCACTGGTCAAGGCTTTTTCCTGTAAAACTTGATAGCTCGATGCAAGTATCGTAGCGATGTGAGTACTGGTTCAATAATTTGCATTAAAATCTGAAGAAACATACAATCGATGGACTGGGACAGAAAATAAAATATAATAAACATTCAGCCATCGCAAAAATGGGTTATAGAGGCTTTGAGATTTTTGACAGATCACACATATTTCCATGCCTTATTAAGTACATGTATCCTAGCTTATTTGCGATGAGTATTACGTAAAAAAGTTGATTGAGAGATTTGCCTTTCACGTTATTCTTTGATTAGACTATGCTATATTCTCCGACCAATCATAATGGACTATGAAACTCTCTTGACCAATCTATGGGACTGTTCTCCAACTATTATCCTTCACAACTGAGAATAAAAAAACATTGTGTATTCTTTTTTTTTTTAACCATCCATCATTTGTCATGTTCATGGAGAAAAACATCTATTTGCCCAGTGTAGCATTCCATTTCTTGAAATAAATCTTGTCAACACTGCAGGGCAACATTATAATGTTCAAAAGGCATTGCAGGACATTAAAACTCTAACTACATAACTAACCAATCATAGTTTACTGGGCGTGACCAAACTCATTCACTCACTCAAGAACATTTAGATAAATGAAGTGTGTTTTGTCACTAAAACAAAAAACAAATAACTTTCTTTTAATACTATACTTGATATAATTGACCAATCAACTTTTGTGTGGATGATACTAATTGATCACATCATAATACATGTAATAATAATAATAATAATAATAATAATAATAATAATAATAATAATAATAATAATAATAATAATAAT
>JASKDV010074694.1:0-15240 GCA_032466395.1 Aegires albopunctatus | reverse complement strand
ATTATTATTATTATTATTATTATTATTATTATTATTATTATTATTATTATTATTATTATTATTATTATTGTTATATAAGCAGGGCCATGCCTAGTGGAATTTTTTGACTTGTAAGAAAAATGACTATATTTTTATTTCCATTCTTCTTGCTTTCCTTTCTGAGATATGGACGAACAAAGATATTCCTCTTGATTTCTGAATGACCACGCGTACCACATTTATATTACAGAAAAATAGTTCGATTATAAGCATAGATCTCACCGTGACCCGTACTGTTAATAATAATATGTTAACTATCTAAGACGTAACAAGCTAAATAGAATCTGCGTTTGATTTTGCATTTATAGGCCTACATTACTGCAGACACACATCTCTATCAAACAAGCTTTAATAATCACCAGTAGTTAGTTTATTAATTCAATCATTCGTTTGTGACATATTGCTGTGATACCTTTCATCGGCGTTAGAAATTCTTAACTTTCCATATGTTTTACCAATAAGAGAACAATAATTATTATTGATATCTTCAGTATATCTATCATGACTATAATTTATATGAGTGTGCCGAACTTGATCCCAAATACTCCATAATCGTAGCAAAAGACTGCCTGAGAGGCTAAAGAGTCTTCGCTCCATAAACATTATTTTTAATGGAAAATCCTCTCGTTAACAAATATACATAGTATCAGGTTTATGTAAGAAAACAAGAATTAAAAAAAAAAAAAAAAGTTAAAGCAGAAACTGTGGGGGATGAAATAAGAAGACACAATGACCGGTCAATGTCTGCAAAGATAGTTCTGTTTATGTGTAGGCCCTACAACAATAAAAAAAACAAAAAACAAAACACAATTCTCTGCGCCGAAGTTCCTAAAAACTGTTCTGTAAATCAATTAAGTGTTGTCACAGGAGAATGGACTCTCAAAGACAACTGTTACTGATACTGTGAGATGGAAAAAAAACAAAAACCCACCCAGATATCTTCGATTACAACTTGTTACGGCCCTGGTTGACTCACCAAGTTCGTGTCACTGGTATTCCCCAATTTCACGATTTTCATTATACAGTACGTTTCGTTGTGGATAATTTTGTCATTTTTCAAATTCATGCAGGTATTAATAAATCCTTACAGATCACAAGAAGCTTCATGGAACGAACTTTTCAGATCCTGAAAAGGTTTTGAGACTTCCTCCACCGATGATAAAACTGGGTACCAAAAATCCAATAAAGCTATAGTATAAATGGCAACGACTGTTGAACACAGTTCAGAAGTGATCCTGAATCACATTTGGTTTCCCTTGAAAATTCTCCTTCCATCACTTGTTGCAGGCTTGTAATTTTTTGCAATAACTTTATTTGTTGTCACACTCTTAGTGAATTACATGCACTGGTATTTACACAGCATCCTGGCAGGACTCCCCCCAAAATTGATTGATCACAATTTATTGACATTTCAAGGTCATTATCACATTTCCCTCTCTGATTGGATGCCCTGGGACATCCCCCAATCCCCCTCCCCCCACCCACTACCTTAACATGCCACTCAATGTTACATGAAAATGCAATTTATGAAGTAGGGGTAGGGCCTGTACATCTATAAGCATAAGTACATGTACAATGACGCCGGCAGAATTCACGCCAGTGAATGAGATTCCCCCCTGAGATGTCATTAATCTTATTTCAATGTTGATGGTGAATGTGGTTTGATTTATAGGCCTGTAATTTTTCGTATCATGGATGTGCCATTCACAATGACTCTTATTTCCCTCGCTATGTAATGTCATAATTTGTAATAGAAATAGAGTTGTTAATCGTTAAGACTGAGGGAAATAAAAGAAACATAATAATACGACATGTATTATGAGATAGTGTACTTCGCCACTTGTTACAAGTAAATACAGATAAATGAGGAATAAAAGAAGGGCAGAAAGAAATAAGGTAAGAAAGAATTGATGGAGGAAAGAAAGAAAGAAGAGTTGGATCAAGATCTAGGCAGCTGCTCTTAAATATGACAATATTTTAATACATTTTGACTCATATATTTCACTTGTAGATCTAGATCTAGATCTAGATTAGATCTATCATCATAGATCCAAGTCTTAGTGGCAAACGTCAAACGGCAAGCGGCGCAAGCTTCACAACACATTATCTTAAACTAAACTGCTAAACTGCATCAAGTTAGCATAACCACAACTATTAGTTGATTGAAAATAATGGCAAAGCTTCCTGTGATCGAAAGCAATCTTGTGGAGATCAAAAGCCTTGTGGAAAATATTGACAAATATGGAATTTTTGTATTTATGGTCAGTATCCACAATATTGTAAGGTGTCTTTTCAGTTTTAAAGAGGAGCTCCTGGCATTTATTAGTGATAACATTTCCATCGTTTAGCCAAGAAGTTAACGTTAACTTAAAAATTAGATCTAGATCAAGATAATCTTCTAAATCATACTGACTCTGGTCTTTGTTGTATCCCTATACATCACACCGCAACGCAGTGGAATACACAAAGATTTGAGAAAAGAACTTGGCTCTGAATCGAGATCTATATAGATATCTAAATATATTATATATCTATTTGTAAGCTGAATCCAGATTTGATTTTAGGAAGAGTCAATTTCGACCAAGTCACTGCTGAAAAAAGTAGCCCAGGTGATAGGTGTACCAAGCCTAACAACCTTCTTTACTACTTTGAACTTCAAACTTCTCATTCTTCACAAATCAAAACATTCAATCACGCATAGAGAAAATTGCTTAGAGCAAACTCCAACATTAGGCCTATGGTATCAAAGGTGACATCTTAAGTTTAATTGAAAACTTTCTGACAGACAGAACAGAGAGTAAATCGAAGGAGAACAGACTCAGTTGCAATTGACATTAAAAAGCCGGAATTCCAAAAAGCCTGGTTTCTTGGGCACTCATGGACTTGAGTGGTCCCTGACTCCCATGATGGATCAGTATTCAATTTTCTATCGATGGTGTAGATTCTTCTGATTTTTTTAAGGGAACTAGCCAAGGCTTTTAAATGTTATATTCATTTTTCTGGCCTCGAGCAAATCTTTTTGAACACTTGATAACTTGATTGCTAGGATTTAACTCATAATCTGTGTTACTAGCTGCTTCTGGTAGTGAATCGATTATTTACAAAATCCCTGCCCAGTACGATTGTTCTCACACAATCCACTTACTTCCCACTAACTCATATACTCTAGGGTTAAACACTATATTTGTATGAAAATTTGTCCCGGACTCTTCCCTTGGTGAGATAATGCAGTGATATATTATATATGTGAAAATTGTGTTTATAATTTTATATATATGAGCTGTTTCTTTTACTCATAGTGATGATTGGTTGGGAAAGTGTGCTAGATTGAATTCATATATTTGCATTTTGTGTGTATACATTTTCTTTCGCTGAATATATGCAATAGTAACTATAATTGCCTTTTAAAAAAAAAATTGGGCAATTGTTTTTTTTAAGTGTACTATGATAAAACATTTGTTGAATGAAACTGTAAATAGTGGCCTTAATTTATTACTTTTTTCTCTCTACAGACTGAGTAATTTAAGTATGATGCAACAATGGCATTTGCTGTTGTCCAAGAAAAACGGCTAAATAAAGTACAGGAACAAGTTAAGCTCTTTATTACTTCGTTCAGTGATGATTTCATCACTGAAAGGGACTTGATCTGTTCAGAGGTGAAGTTTTAATTGTTTATAAAAGTAGGCCAAATTATCAATAATATATAAATTTTATATACAATAATACAGTGTTAAAATGCAATTGTTTGGCATGTTTTTAAAAAAAATGTGAATTTGAAGAGAAGTAATTGAATCTAAAACGACACTAAATTTAAGTAATTTTACAAGGACGTTTGCCTGTTTAATTTAATGTGATATATATTATATTATACCATACTTTACCAGTTTGTAAAGTTGACATCAATTAAAATAATAGCGACAAAGAGGCTTAGCTGTTTAATAGCAGTACAGTGGCATATATAAAAATTTGTTATGGTTTTAACATATTATTATATTGTTATCCTTTCTTGTTTTATAAATGTGATTGATGGATTATTATGGAAATATTTTTGGTAATTTTTTCCATGTTTTTCCATTGCAACAATGTCATTAAATTTATTTCAGATCATCCCAGCTCTTAGATCATGGTGCTCAAAGAAAAAGTTGAAACTTGTAGATAATTTCATTAAATGGGTGAGGAAACATTGTAAAAGTCTCATTTCCTTCTTATATTTTCTTTTATTGAATTTTGATTATTATCAGTTTTCTACTTAAAATTAATGTTCTACAATTATCAACAATTGAGATTTGACATTTGTTTCAGTTTTTAAATAAGGTTAATGTAATTGAAGTGATGTTGCTAAATTATTTTTATTAAAGTAATTTTTGTCATTGTTAAATTAGATAATTGATAATATATAATATGCAGAAAAGCATTTTTATAATTCGTTCAAATTTAATGCTTTGCAAGGGGTAACTAATTTTTGTAGTAATTCTGATATGTTCACTATGCAATTTTTACATTTTATGGTAATAATGATGAATTTTAATGATTTTTGTAAGCTTATCAATTTGTTCAGGAATTTTAATTGACTTTTTCTTTATTATTAATTGATGCTTCTGTTTATCTTTGTTAGGGAGGGAGACATCCTGATCGGAGGAATGTAGTCGAACTAGAGCGATTACAAACAAGTATTGAAAACTGTTACTTTTCTTCTGTTATGCCAATATTTATCAATATAACCAGGTAATTTAAAAAGCAAATTACCACAACTAGAGGATGGAGATTGTATTAAAAATGCTTTACAAAAATTGTATCATTCAACGCATACAATTTTCTTTCATTCACTTAAATTTTTTTATTTTGTTTGGATAATCAAGTCAGGCTTTTTTTTCAAATGTATAAAATTTTTTTAATTGAAGGCATAAATATTTTATTCAAGTCATTTTAGCACAAAGCAGCAATTTTATTGATTGAATTAGACAAATAATTTCTCATTTCATGCCTTAAAATATTTGAAGCTCATTTCATGCCTTAGAATATTTGAATCAGTCTATATACATTGCGAGAATATTGTATATTATAAAAAACAACAACAACATTTTCATGTAAAACGTTTTAATCAATTTTCAATTGAGTAAATGACAATTTTTGAATGAAGAGAGAGTGAGAAGAATATCACAAGTATTATTGGATTGAGCAACGGCATCTTGTAAGTTGATTGGGCATGTATAATATAATGTCGCACCAATGAATGAAATTCTCATATATATATGAAAGAGAAAGAATAAGAGAGAAGAAATAAGCTCTAGCTATCTTGTTGGTTGTATGAAATTGTATGATATGACGTAATTGATTTTGTGATTGGAATAGGGGGGGTGCTTTTTGTTTACGGATGTTGTTTTAAGTAGCCTGTACAGGAAATTGCTTGTTTAAATGTTGGCTATGAAAGATATAAAAGGATGGAATTTTGTTAATTGGAAATTGTTTGAAGTTGGGAAGCTTGAGCCTTAAACATCAAGATCATGTGAGTTACACTACAGAAAATTTATAAGATTGCTACCATCTTGATCTCACAGTGTTGCTGACTGATTTAATCATTTATTTCTACGAAGTGAGAAGTCCTATCATATTGAAACAGAAGTAAGACCTTGATCTGTTTATCAAGTAATAGTCCTTACTTCACATCGTTGCAATAAATAATAATATAATATTGTGTTTCTTCTGGACATAAGCTCCTCATTAGGCTGGGTTCCCATGTGGGGGGAATATCCCGAAGAAGTTGTTGAAGATTACCAAGAGGCATATGGGCTTCTATGTGAAGATCTTGAATTGATGAATGGAGCATTTAGAGAAGACAACCTAAATTGTGAGTCTCAATTCAGTATTGCCTAATAAGAGCGTAGAGAAGATATCTGTGTATCTGTAATTTGTTGTTGATACAATCCAGGATTTATAATCATTTGAAACCCCAGTTAAAAAGTGTTATTGTGTGTGTTTTTTTAAAAAGTATGAATGCAAGTTGGTAAAGCATTGTTTCTTATTGCAAATTGTTCATTGTTTTAATGTATTGAAAAAGATAAATGAATATTTGTTTGTCATTGTTTTAGCCTGCATTTGAAAGTTACTTAAATTTACTTTAGATCTAAACAGAGTGACCAAATTGTTTTAAAAAAATTTATGGTCAAAGCAGGTTTTGTTCAAGGGGAAAGCTAACAAATGTAGTTGACTTTACTAGAATGTTAAATAATATGTTTATATATTTTACATCACATGCAGCATCGATAATTTTCAGTTGTATATAAAAGATGAAAACTGGCTATACCCTTTAATTGTGCTTAAATTTCAATTTCAGCCCTGTTTTTAATAAGAGATGATGCCTTTCTTCTACAACTTCCTGAGGACAAAAAGTCTCACTTTGCAAAGGAAAGCTCTGCATCAAGGAAGATAAGTGGAGGATATGACAAAATATCTCAGAAATTTTTGGTAAAAGAAAGTTTCCATATTCATCTTTAAAAAATATTATAATGGGGATAACATTAACTTCAATAATGATTATAATTATCTCATCATGGTGCTTTACAATGACTCTTATACAAACCAACAGTGACACAGAATGTTTAGGACAAGTCTTGCAATCTCTTAACCCTATTCCACAACCGTAGGTCACACAGACCCAGAGAGTTATATTTTCCTGAATATCTCAGCAACCAGCAGGCTTAGAACACTGAAATTTGGTCTTTTCCTCAAAAACCTAATGACCTTATAAAATACGCCTTCATTAGGTTCAAGCAGAAATAATGAAACTGACCATTAGTCGTTGAATTTTAGTTCTTCCCAGCTTCTCTCGGGTTTTAGGACCTATTCTTAGCCTACTCCTAAATCTAGATCTATTAGAATCTAACTGTTATAGATTGAAGCTTTTTCAACCCAAATATGTTTCTGGTCGTACGCTTATTTGATAATAATTAAATGATAGAGTGATCTAGATGTAGATCTATCTCTTTCTTGATTTAGATCTAGCTTCTAATAACATCGCTTGTAAAATTAGTGAGAAGAAGGCTTAATATTTATAATATTTATGCAGTGCGTATTCTCGAGAATTGTGCAAAAATAAAAAGTCACCTAACACGTAAATTGAACGGTGTTAAAAGGAATAGCCTAGGTCTAAACTTTTAAAAATGGCTGAAAGCAGGCCTCGGCATGGCAAAACGAAAGAAAATAGAAAATTCTGTAAATTCAATCCTTAGGTATATTGTAATAAACTGTAGCCTAAAACCAACTTAAGTATAATCTGTTCACTTCTGTATTTTTGTTATAATTTTTAAAAGCGCCGATTGTGAAAACATAGAGCCCTAAAATAGATGTCATGCCCCCTGATCGTACTTATAATATAGATTAGTGGCTGTGAGGCCACCATGACCAGAATTTCCACAAAGGGTTTTATTATTTGTTTTACTGAAATGTCTTGGTTCTGTAGGCTTCTTGATAGTCAATTAACATAGAAAAAATAAAGTTCATATATAAAAAATATTAAAATGTCTGCACAGTAGCAAAATATGATGGAAAAAAAGCGGTCATTGAAACCCAACAGTTGAGACAGGATTTAAGCACGCCATCTTTTGTCTTTAGACTAGCACCCATAAGATTGATACATTTTACACATTTTGTGAATTATCATACCACAAATTTCATGACATTTCTTTACCCTGCTGTAGAATAAATACAATCCGCTAGAATTTGTTAATTTCATAGCTGATTAGAATCAAGGTTATTATTGTATTCTCATCCCATTTGTCTTGTATGATTTCACATTGCATTTAGTTAAAAGTTTCTTATCATTCTAATAAGAATAATTATGCAAACTCAGATTTAAGACCTTTGTCGCTTGAAAATGCCAATTTGACGTCAGGAATCATATGCTTTCTTTCAGTCTCATCGTATTATAAAGTATGATGTGGAATTTTGCGGATTTGACAAAAAGAATAAACCTTCGTTAAGACTATCCGAAGACTTCAAAAATCAGGTATTGCTTTGTTACTATTTTTGAACAATTTGAAATGGCTTCATTTCATTCAAGAATTAATGTAGATTTCTTTTTTTCTCATTCAATGTATTGTGTGTGAAAGACAATGGTTAATTAAAAAATTATGTCATTTGTCTCTACATTTCTACATGCTTTTCCAAGAGTGTGGAATACCTTAATCATTGTGTTTTACCAAATATTTTAAATCCTTACATATTTACAATGATGAAAAGTAATGACTTCACATTTAAGAAATTCTTCAAGTAAATTATTTTCTTCAGATTATTGACTTTGTACAGCAGAGAATATCAGTTGATTTCTGTGGGGAAGATTTTCCCATTTCAAGTTCGTCTGATGAGTTTGTTAAAAAGGCCCACTCAGAATTTCTCCAGTCTAAAGGAGATTTTGTGCTTGGAAGAGATCCCATTGTTAAACAAGTGAGTTTTTATTGGATAGGGGGGGGTAAAAAGTCTTTAAGCTTGAGGAATTTTTTATAAGGTTGGGAACCAGGTGGCCAAGTGGATAGTGGCATTGCACAGTTAGGGCCGAGACACAGTGCATTCTCAGTGGATAAAAACTTCACACTGCTTCCTCAACGACGGTACAAAAAATCTATGTCATCCTTATGGCCACCATGCACTAGCAAATGAAATTGACAGATTTGTCTGTTCAGATCTAAGACACCGATCATAGTGACAGAATAATCAAGACTTTTCCTGGAAAAGAATTTCAGCAAAATATTGTCATGTGATGCATAAATTTCAACTCTTCAACAAAAAAAGTTCTTCCCAACAACAGCTCTTCTTACTTTTGTCGAGTTTACTAAGTGCCAATATGAGCGAGCGAGGTTAAACCACGACAAACTGAGTAAGCAAAATATTCTATCCAGGGTAAGTCTGGATTATTCTACTACTGTTGTCGCAACTTACTGAGAGACCACTTGGACGATCCACCAATTGCTCAAAATATTTCATGTGCAGCATTCAATTTAAAATCAAAACAAACCATTGGCATGGCTTGATTTTAGGAGGTCATCAACAAACCCGAGGTTTTGTTTTGATTTCTGGCTGAACTCTCTACGTGAATAGTCTTCGGCAGTCGTAAATAAAAACGTTCCAAGGTGATTTCTCAGCAAGGTTGCAGAATATGACAGAATGATCCAGATTTTTTTCAGGGAAAAAGTATTACACAGTACATGTAAGCAGTTACTTCATCATGACTTAACTTAGCTCTTTGACATCATTTTTAGATCGATAATAGCAACACGAGCTGGTGTGAGAGAAATTCATGCATATTATAACAATGCAAACTACTGTTGTTTTTTTCCAGAAAAATCGTCTTTATTTTTCACTATGATCGAGGCTTTATTGATAATCGACAGACCAAATTTTATCTAGTTTTATCTAGTGTGTGGTGGCCAAAAGGGTTTCATATATTTTTTGTACCGTTCTTGAGGAAGCAGTGTGAAGTTGTATCCACTGTGAGCACTCAGTGTCTCGGCCCGAACCCTGAGGTCCCAAGTTTGAGCCCCATTTCTGCATCTAGTTTTATTCTTGGGCAAGATAATTTACCCTTATTGCCCTTGTGGCGCTGCTCTGCTAGGTTTTCCTCAAGAGGAGCCAAAAGA
This sequence comes from Aegires albopunctatus, assembly GCA_032466395.1. Taxonomy (NCBI): domain Eukaryota; kingdom Metazoa; phylum Mollusca; class Gastropoda; order Nudibranchia; family Aegiretidae; genus Aegires; species Aegires albopunctatus. The sequence goes on along the minus strand of JASKDV010074694.1, from coordinate 5,569 downwards.
GAAAGTGCCCTAGGGACAATAAAGGCTTTATTTATTTATTTTTTAAAGAGTTAGAACGTTGCTAATGGGAATTAAAGAGGAAGAATGCAGCTAATTTAAATTAATCTTGGTAAATTAGGACTTTATGCTGAATGGCCCAGGTCATAATTTTCTTTTTGATATGATCAGTTACCTAGTTCTTCTTTTCGATTGCTGTGAAAGAGATTTTTCTTATCATTGATTTAATTCAAATAGGTGGAGAACTATATTTTGCATGAAGAAAAAGATGTTCCTTTGATGTTGCTAGGGGCTTCAGGGACTGGAAAGACATCAATTATGTGCCTGGCTGCAAAGAAGATTATCAAAAAACTTAACAGTGGAGAACTGCAATCTACTGAGTAAGAAACATTCATTTTCTCAATGCATCTTGTTGACATTTGATGAAAAATGCCAGGTATACATAATTTATCAACATGTTGTTGGCATTGCTAAAAGATTCTTAATGCTTCTTTAGAGTTTTATCGGAATGATTTGTATTTACTCGCTCATAGGTCTGGAGCAAAGATTTTATATAATTATTTTTCAATTTTAGTCTTGGTCTACAGGTAGGTTGTTTGCCTATAAGGCAAAATAATCTGAGTTTGAATCTAGTGCAAATTTCCTTTTTCTTTCTTCACTTTTCATTATGCCTTTCATCCTACAGGAAGTTGATTTGATACATGGATCTTCAGAAAAGAATAATAAATTCAAACTCCTGTTTTTAACTAATGGAGTGAAAGATCCTTTGATGGTTCAGCTTTTAAAAGAATCTCTGGCAAATTTCAAATTTAAATTGTAGAGGGGAATGGATTATGATAAGGTAGTATTACAGTCATGAATTCAAATGCACAGGCTTAACAAGACTCAACATTAAAAAAAAAATACTTATGAATAATAATAATTTTAATACTTAAAAAGCATTTTTTGTAATTTATATTCAGCTGATTAGACCATTGGCTGATTTAAATGCCAGGCATACTCTTCAGAAGTTAGCATATTATCCTTCTTATGAAAAAGGTATAATTTTTTGTCATTAACAGCTTTCTAGGAAACTTTATATTACCTCCTTTCTTTGTTATCACTACAGAGACCATAAGGGCAAGAAGAGGGTTTTTTATCATTTTGTCGGCGCGGTTCCTGGATCCAATTCTCTTGAGCAGATGTTAAAGCGATTGCTCTATGAGACAGGAATGACTAAGAAGGTAAGAAAATGACCTCATTATCAGGCTGAAAAAGATTATGGTTCTCCAAATGAAATAAGGACATTGCATCCAATATTTTTAAAATTTGTATTCTTAATTTATCTGTTTAAAAATCCCTCTACACCGCTCTTGGTCATTATCTTTATTTTAAATATTTTAAAAATACAGAACTCGACTTGTGCCAAAGACCTTGATACAGCTGCCCAGATGTGTTGCAGTATGCTGTCAAATATGAATACTGAGCCCCTTATTATCTTTCTAGATGCGGTAAATCAGGTATGAAGTATTCTCCACTGCAGAAGAAATGGACTTTAAAGTTGTTTTTGAAACATTAGGTGAAATACTTTTTCTAAGTCAGATTCAGAGATATACTCAACTATTTTACTTTTATGTTCTTCATAATAACCAAGTCGGAAATTGATACTTCATATATATTTTTCACACGGCTGTTAAGGTAGCGCAACTCAGTGGCGAATAGGCTTCCCCAAACCAGGCAGCCATCCTCGGTAATCCGATACGGCGAGGTGAAATACCTTAGTTTTCGGGAATTTTCATTGCGTTTGGGCTACGTGAAAATTTTAACATTATCATTAAAACGCGTAATAAGCACAGACTTCGGGACTTTAATACTTCATGATAGACCTTGAAAAACAAGACACTGATTAAGTGATATGTATTGAATACACTGAGATAATGATGCATGCATGGTAGGCTTAATATTTAAGAGTAGATAGAAAAAAACGAGAGGAAGTGGTTGTTAGGAAGTTTCGTGTGAAGATGGTGGTCACGGTTTTTGATTTATTAATTACTATATGATCTCCCCGATCAATTTTCATAAAATTGATACATGTGAACCAGTAGAAACTGAAATTGATAACTCACTTTACCAGATGATGCCTAAATTCTTGAGAGCCGAGATATCCAATGTCAAACAGTACTCATCCGTAGAAAAAAAACCTGAATTTAAATGCAAGTTTTTATCATGTGATGATTTAGTTTAATCAATGACTGATTAATTGGCATTTGGAGACCAGAAACGTGAATACAATTTTTAATTTTAATCTTAACTGTTGAAAGGCGAAGGTGTGCAAGCAGAGATGTTGGCTGCAGCCTCGAGATGTCCAAAATGAGATATTTTTTCCACATGAGATAGACCTGGCATGACAGTTAAGATTAAAATTATTCTTTCTATTCGGGTTTCTGGTCTGCAAGAAGCTAATTCTGATTGAAAACTCTGCATTAAAGAACCAGTTTAGAGACGAAAAATCACAAAATGATTAAAGTATGATTTTGCACATACATCACATGGTTGTACTGATAACCGAAAACTGACCATTGATTTAAATAAAGAATGTTGTGTTGTGAATATAGGTTCAATTTTATTTTCATATGTGAAAACATTTCATAGAGAAAATCGATATTGAAAAGTGTGTAGTTTCTTTTGCAAGTGAGTATAGAAGAGCAGTATTAATTTTGAATTTGTGGATTTAGAAGTCCTTTAGTTTATGACTACAAGGTCAATTATTTTATAAACAAGGGCTTTCTGGTTCCATAATGAATGTAATATTCATTTTTGGTGTGCAAATAGTGCTCCCATTGAAAACTCAAGAGATATTTGAAAATTGGACTTAAATGAACAGCCCTCTTACAATATATATTGCAATGGTATAGATTATCAGCAAGTTAAAATTACTAAATTGCTTTCAAAGCCAACACTTCATTTACAATTAAGCAAGAAAAAAAGAGTAAAAAGCAGGCAGATGATATCATGAAATCATTTTTTTTTCTTCAGTTTACCAAAGAGCATGGTGCTCGGGTCGTTAGCTGGATTCCAAGAAAACTAGCACCTCAAGTTCGTTTGGTTCTCTCAATGGTCACAGACACAGAGGTCCACAAAGCGCTGCTCAGCAGAGAAACAAAACCTATTGAAATTCCTGTAACCCCATTAAATACATTATCAAAACAGGTAGGTTGGGTAATGTTTTGTAATTTGTAACACATTTTAAAGCGATATAGATGGCATGTAAAAGATTTTGTAGTTTGTGCAAACTCTTTACAGAGCGAGACAGTATTGAGTCCTCAGAGAATAGAACCTCCTTCGAGCAGGTGTTTCGGTCTTAAACTTCTTACACCCTTGGGAGGCCAGGCCACAACGAAATCATGACTCAGTGCCCCAACACTGCCTTTTCCCAAAGTTTTTGTCATTACTGGGATTCGAAACCGCGCCATTGGATTCAGCCACTTTTTGAATTCATTTATGTCCGCCGCTCTTGTGCACTTCTCCACCGGAGTTACATATGTGGATGCAACTTCTAAACCTTTTTTTGTTGCGGTAGCTTTTCTTTTATCACTTGAGGAATTCCCTCCGTCTATTTTTAGACTGATACCCATTCCAGATCGTTTTGTCTTTGCCATATCCAGCAGGAGGAGTTTTCTGTGACCGTTCTGATGTTCCTCACTAACTGCTTTGATCAATGCCTTTGGTTTAAGGTTGAGCTGTCTAAGTAGGGTATACATTGAACTTGCCAGAAATCCTCTAGAACCAAACTCCACTACGAAGAACCTTACTGTATGAGCATTCTTTGACAGTTTTGTTCTCAGTCTCTCATATTTTGCTATTTTGTATTCGTGCTGTTCTTTGATGTTATCTTTGTGTGGGATAGTGACTTCAATGAGCATGGATGTTTTTGCTGATCTTGAGTCTTGAGTAAACCACCAAATCGGCCGTTACTTAGTCTGTTTGGTTTCTGGTGGATATGGATTTTGATTGGGAAGATCTTCGGAAATCTTCCAATCATCAATGCCATCCAACATGCCAGGTCTTTCCGGGCTAGCTCAATTTGTGATGCTTTCTTTGTGCCTTCTTGAAGAAAGAAGCTTTTCTTCGGTATCCCTGTATCAGCTGATGGTTTTATCACACTCAGAATCACTTCAGTGAGGCATTGTAGTACCCTGTTGTGTCTCCATGTGTATTGACCTGATGAGAGAACAACTGTGCATCCGTTGAGATTTGCTTTAGCGTCTCATAGCCTCCACAGAGAGGGCATTTTTTTCACTCTCTTTATACCATCTTTTAAAATTGGCTCTTGTTGGTAGTAGATTATATGAAGCTCGGATGATGAAATCAACTTCAGTGGAGCCATGTTCCATATTTCTTGCCATGTGATTGTGAGGGATCTTTGTACGGCATCTTTCCACGTTGTCCACTGGCCTTGTTGGGGTTGCTGCACTCCTTTTTACACTCTTTTCTTGTCAATGTTGTCCCTGATTTCTGTCAACACCATGTTCCTCGCCTGTCTCGCTGATACTTGGGACAGTTCCAGTTCCACTTGTTTGCCAAATCCTTTCCGATCATGCTGCATCACCTCTTTCAATTTGAGCATGTCCACAGCATCTTGTACGGTTTCCTTTGGGTTCCATTTTCTGCTAGTACGGATGGATGGTTCTGTAGATTTTACAGCATTGTCACAGGAGCTTTGGTACATAGGCAACGGTCCTGCCTTTGCTAACTTTGTATTCTACTGTTATTGACCTCAATGGTAATGTAAGCTTTGCTTGTCGGCAGTAGAAGGCAACTTCTGATAAACACTTTGGTAACCCAAGCCATTTTCTGGCGTACTTGTTGATGGTTGCTTCGAGTTTCTCAACTCTCTCAAAATATCAGCAAGGGCCACAGCAATTTTTGCATGAGAATGAACTGGAAGATCTACAGCTTGAATTTGCCGCTCAGATTATTATAGGCATGTATGTGTAATATTATAGGCTCATTGACTACTTCGACGAATTGATACTACATAACAATTTCCAGGTGGTACTCGCTCCACCCACCCGCTGCCACTGCATGAATGTGGTTTATTCTGAAGTCTTGCCGTTAGCTACAGTGAGACTTCTTGATTTCTTGGGCTTGAACTTCATTCTACTCCACTCGATCAATTCAACGAGTCTTTGGAGGGTCGCTCGAGCATTTTCTTCTGTAGATGTGATGATTGTTGTGTCGTTAATGAATGCTTTCAGGGGATTCATTTGAAGTCCGTTACCAATGTCAGCTTCTTTTGCACCATCTAGGAGTATCTGAATTGCCATCACGAACAGGATTGGGGAAACACCGCATCCCATTGCAATTCCAGTCTGGATTTCACTACAGTTCGTGTCAAAGTCTTTCCTTGAGAATCTCATCTCGAATTGGCCGAAATAGGATTTTAGCATACCCTGAATGCGTTGGGGGACATGGAACATTTCTAGAGCAAGCCAGATGAGCTTATGTGGAACAGACGTTTGCCAAATCCAACCATATTACGTTCAGATCTAGCTTGTTGGATTTTGCCTTCTGGATTGACTCCCAGATCATT
>JASKDV010074584.1:0-15242 GCA_032466395.1 Aegires albopunctatus | reverse complement strand
CCTTTAACCCCCCCCCCCCCCCCCCCCCAACCTTTCTCTCTCTCTTTCTTTCTTTTCTTCTCTTCCTCCTCTCTTCCTATCTGTTTTGTTGAGTCATACAAAAGGATCACAGATATGACTGTCTATTGATATCCAATCATTATAGTAAGTGATTGTTTAAATTGGAGACAATGCAGACAGATGTACCACTAAATTTCATTCCCTCTTTCTGCGTTGACACCATTTTTTTTTTACATTTTCAAACAATGCAGACAGGTCATTTGGTTAACGAGCCAAACCCAACTCAGCTCCCCAAAAAATCAAGATATAGGATGAGAAAAGAGAAGAGGCTTGCGCGCAAGAGGCCTGAGCCAGAGAAACTTGCGCAAAAGAAGCTTGAACTAGAGAAACTTGCGCGAGAGAGGCTTGTGCGTAGACGTAATATAGATAGGGTAAAGCATGTGCTTGCCATTATATTTGGGATGTTAAAATGCAATTTATCGGAACAGAAAGTCTCTGAAATAGTGTATGACTTGCTATTTTTAAAATAAATATGTTTAAAAAATGTAATTATATTAATTGACTGCACTGATAGTTAAGAAAGGTGTTATTTTGATATGACTTATGAGATAGTTATGATACGATGGTAAAACTGTCTGATGTTCAAAAACTAGTCAAACAGACAGAATACGCTGTTGTTCATAGCATTTTGATAAGAAATTTTGTTTAAAAGCGATCATAAAACAATTCAAAACAAGGACTCTGTCATACAGGATTTTACAGGATAATGAGTAATTCAAAGCTTACAATAATTATGAAAAAATAGAGATTTGTCAACAAGGTAAAAAAAAAAAGCTTGGCAATGGGGAACAAATATACTCAAGCATCTTGATGTAAGTTTTTTCGTTGTTTTGTCACGACTTATCGTCTTAAGCTAGTGGTGCCAGGGTCTTCTATCAAGCTTGTCTTTTGGCTACTGGGATGACTTTATGTATACGTTTACAGGTGATTATTTTAGTCACACTACGGTGGGATCTGCTACTTGATATACCAGACCTGTCATCTCTCCAAATCATCACTCATTATCGTTATACACCAGGGGTGCTCAACCAGTCAGTGGCGATCTACCGGTTGATCTTCAAGTGCTTGGCAGTCGATCGCGGGGGTTGACTGCTGGACATACCCGCAAGTTTTCTTTTTTCTATTTGTATCTGTATTTTGGCGGGTCGTTTTCCTTGGATATGGCAAGTATGTGTTAGTTTTTTCTTCTTTTGAAATACAACATGTGATGGAACCGCAAAAATTGACCTGGCAACTCTGACTGGTAGATCTCCAATAGATCTCCAAAGGCTAAAAAATGTAAAAGTTGTTCCCATGTCAATACAGGTTGAGCACCCCTGTTAAGAACTGTTGTTATGAATTATGTGTTTTGAAACTGTTGGAATCTTTGTCTGAACAGCATTCAACCAACCGGTGCACAAATAATAATATTGCATTATTTTATAGACAAAAACTCATAGAAACGTGCACTGTGGCCGCTGCTAGGCTTCTCTCCGTCTTCCCTCGAGAGGAGCCAAAAGACATGTACGTTATTGCTAGGACTAAAACTCTAGAGAAGACGAAAATCCTTAGCGTAGCTGTTAGACTTAAAACAAAGACAATCGCCTCGTGCCCCCCGCTTTATCTATGGTCATTAACAAGTCCGTATGTGTGAACTCTGGTCATGGTTTTCACTTCGAAGTTTTTTTCTTATCAATATGTGAAATAGTTTTTCTGTGCCTTGGTGCATTGCAAGGGTTAAACAAATCTTCTTATCGATATGTGAAATAGTATTCCTGTGCCTTGGTGCATTGCAAGGGTTAAACAATCTTCTTCTTATCAATATGTGAAATAGTTTTTCTGTGCCTTGGTGCATTGCAAGGGTTAAACAAATTTTCTTATCAATATGTGAAATAGTATTCCTGTGCCTTGGTGCATTGCAAGGGTTAAACAATCTTCTTATCAATATGTGAAATAGTATCCCTGTGCCTTGGTGCATTGCAAGGGTAAAACAAATCTTCTTATTGATTTTGGAATTCTTTCACAAGACTTCCAACTCTTTCCCACAAATTTCAGGATATTACCTTATTAACCCATATTATGCAGTCCTTCACAAGACAGTATTGTCCCTAGTCTGCATTTCTTGAGTTTGGCATCATTGTATCTCATATCCTTTATTATCTTGGTGTGCTTGCATTGGAAATTTTGTGTTTATTGGCTCAATAGTCTGAGTTTTAAGCGAAATTAATTATCCTCTCCTGACCTTGAATATTAAAAGTTGAATTTGCAACCTGAGTCATAGTCTTTAAGTCATCGTTTTTAGTTGAATTCCATTACGAGGTACACATGAATATGGGTTTGAAATATTTTTTTCATTCAATTTATCCTTGGCTGTTCCTCATTTCTACTTGATGAAGTTGACAGTCCTGTTTGTGTTCCATATTTTTAGTAAGTTCAAGAAAGCTGCCACTTGTCTCATCTCCCTTTCAAAGGACTGCCTGCCATCTAAGGTTTCAACCTTGTACCCCTATCATGAACCTTTTGGTCTCCAGATCACGATGCCACTTGGGGAATTAGTTCATGTTGTCTCTCATATTTATTATATATCCTCTCTCAGGCTGTGCTGTAATAAAAAAAAAAAAATTCCCAGCAGCCACCAGCGTCATTACTTTTTAAATTTTCACTAGGTGTCTCTTTGTCTGCCAGTCTCTATATCGCCATTCTGAATTGTCTGTTTCAACTTTGACACATTGATCAATCCCATGTCAGATACTGACTCACCTTTGACCCTTGACCTTCGCTGTCTGTCTGTAGGAAACCCAGGTGCAACCTCCAGTCGAAGGTGGTATGGAAGATGTAGTAGAAGGGGCTGTGCCCGATAGGGATCCTGAACCCATTCAAGAACCCCCTGAAGAAGATATTGGTTATGATGATGAAGATGATGAGATGGCAGATGAAGATGAGGATGATGATGAGGAGGAGGATTGGGAATCTGAGAGGAGGAGGAGAAGGCCCAAGTATGGTGTTGATAAAGGCCAAGTGAGTAGGAGTCTTTGTTATTTCTCCTCACTGATTGTTCTGTAGCGTATTGAGTGTGCATGGCGCTGTCATCATCAACCTTGAGATGTGTCTCTTTGTCTTGTCTCTTCTCAGACCTGCCTAGTAATGGGAAATTTCCAGTACATATTAATGTATTCAGTCGTGCTTTAAGTATCACATCTGCAGCAAAAACTCTGGTAGCCTTAGGGACGAATCATCTTTTTTAAAATTTATTTATATGAAGAATACTTTCTTTTTAAAATCACAAAGGCGAGATTAAGTGGCAAAGATTAACCTCATTCAATTTGCGAATGATATCTTATATGTGTGGGTCCAGGCAAAAATCTGGCTAATGTCGCCAGGTTTATTTCTCGAATAGGGGCTCTCAAAGTCAAAATTGGACCAAATTAAAGGTTTTGAGGTTGTACCATATTCGATTTTTACTTTCTTTGCCAACCATCAATTGGATTTTTGCATGGTCCCACACATATAACATATAATCTCAATCTCTAAGAAGTAAATTAATTGTTGTTTTTTGTATTTATTTGAGATCTAGAATCATATGAAGGTGTCAATAAAAAGTAAAAAAATATCAGAGATCAAAGTGGAGGATCTCAATTTGCAAATTCATCCTGTTTTCAACTGTCACGGTTTGTCTGTAGGGGAACAATATCTACCCGTCCCTTTGAATTTACCAGTATGGACTTGAATCGTTTTTCTTTTGATGCCTCCATATCTTAGATCTTTTCCGTTCGTGTCTAAAAAGAAATCAATGACAAGTTGTAAATACCTTTTGATCCGGATATTTGGATACATGTCATACACCCCTTTGCCCAACTTGGATTATTATTTCTCTTCTCATTGTCTTTTTACACAAAGTCAACGCTAAGAAGAATCCTATGTCAAAGACCAATTCACTTTTGTCACCTTTGTAACTGAAGTATAGTGAATGCCAATATGGAGATATTCATGTCGGCGCTGTCATTCTACAAACGTATAAGTGTAAAATAAGAAATTTTGTGGGGGAGACACAATTATAAGTTTAGAGCGGTAAAATGAGTCACGCGGTATCTTATACGTTTGGATCACACAAGAAAATGATGCATTTCTATTGGCTAATTACATCTCTGTTAAAAATGAGGTGAGCGACTTTCAAATATATAGTTTATTTGGCGTCACAAAACAAAAATCCTAAAATTTGTAGTTATACGTTTGTAGAATGACAGCAACGATATGCCGGATTTCATCACATTACTTGTTCCATGTATTGTATGCTGTTCATGTATTTCTAAGTATTTCTAACAATATTCTTTTGATAGATATTGAGATATATGTAAGCACTAGAATCAGAATACATTAACTAAACGTCAGCTTTTACTTTCTTAATTAATTTTTTTTTTTGAGAATTTTTTAAAATAACAAAACGAAAGTTACATTACACTCTGCTTTCCCTCTAGGCAGGTCTGACAAAATGTTTGTACCGGGCAGAGATGCCTTTCTCGCTCACTTTTACGTTTTTTATTGCATGGAATTGAATCTGGTTAAAGGCTCTGGCATAATCATCTCCTTGGCGCTATTTCTAACTCGCTTTTTTTGCGTACCATCATCACCTTTATTTTGATCCCATGGGTCCTTGGACAACCCGCTATGGCGTGCGAGACGATTCTGGATCATTCCATCTATTTTTCAATGCATGACTTGGAACTAGGATACCACATCATGCATTGTGACTTTTTGCTATTGTTGCTTACATGGTATTGGGATAATTGAATGTTGTTCTCTCACATATGTTTTTAAATTCTTGTATGCTTCCCTCAGCATCATTTCGACCCATCGGTGCGGTATTTAGCTTTTTCATCGTTTTGTAATATGTTAAAATATAATCATATTCTTTTTAAAAATTATGTTTTTGATTGACCAGAATGCTTTGATTTATAACCATATTGCATGAAATACATACCATTGTGTGGAATTATCCTGAAATTATATTTGTTATATAATCTTGCATTATTTGATTCTATGTGACGCAATGGACCCGCAGTTAATATTGCATGATGGTTATATTTTTTTTTGTTATAAGTAAGGATGATATCTTTGATTTTTGGATCCATTTTCCAACAGAATGGAACATTGTGTAAAACCAGCTATGTCAATAAATAGCTGAGGTGCCAAACAGTTTTGAAAATCTGCCAAAAATTATATATGCTATTGTAGCTCAGCAACAATGACAAAATTATAGTTGCTTATGTTGAGATATTATTTCTGTTTTACGTTTACATAGCTGCCAACCAGTAGGATAAAATCATACTAAATACGATTTGACCAATCAAAAAACACATGATTTGAAAATTTTATCAATTTCATATTGAGAGAGAAATTCTGCTTCAATTTCTTCCTTCCCATGCAATAGCTATAATGAAGATAAGGCAACTTCAATATTAGCAATGCCGATGGTTCTGTTTATTCATCGCTATGGGGGTTTGTTCTTCTTGGAAAAATGAATGTTAGCATAAGACTGCGCCGAAAGTACGATTTTAGTTTCTGAAAAAGTTGGCAGCGATGTATTTGGTTAGAGTAAGACTTGGAGAGGTCTTCAAAATGGAGGAAGATTTATTTCATCTTTCTAGCAATCTCTCCCTTAATTTTACAAAGTCTCTAAATGCTACGAGTATCTATTTGGCTGTGGAGACAAAGGCTTGTCACATTTGGGTGCTTCTTTGTATTTTTTGCCTCCCTTTCTTCTCTTTATTTTACTTTTTTTATAAAATGAAGCCAGAGTTTGAATAATAATTATAATAAGAATAAGAATAATGATGATAATAATAATAATAATAATAATAATAATAATATAAAATAAAATAGATTAATAAAAAAAAACAACAAAAAAAACCCCTGTGTGGTTCCCCGGGTCTTCAACTTAGAGGAAAGAATAGGCCCACTGCCGGTTTCAAATGAAAGGCATTAATTATAATGGCGATTGGCCTGCAGATACTGCCTTTCATTTGAAATTGACAGACCGCAGCAAGTACTCCCCACGCTTGTCGTTAGTGGCGACAAACGGGAGGTAATCATATTATGATCATCATGATATATATGATGTAATACGATTGAGCTTAGAATGTTAAATGGTACCATCTTATATTTTATTTATTCATATTTTTTTTTTAAATTATTATTATCATTATTTATAAGTATATTCCTGTACGTCAAACATCTATTTAGGTGAAAGGTAGTCTGTTGTGAAAATAGATTATAATGTATGCATATCTGTAAGCTATGAAATGGAGTTCATATAATTAATGGCCATGTTTGATGTCATGATTTTGCTGTGATGATAAGCTTAATACATGTACAATGTGGTAGCTTTGTAAAACTTTAGAATACCGTTGTGTGGGATACCGATAGCATAAGAAAAAAGCAAAGATGATGTACACGAGTAAAAGCATTTTTTTGTTCTTTTCAGTTTTCGATTGGTTACTAATTTTGTGTATAACAAAGCATCTAATGATATTGATCTTTTTTTCTCTTTACTTTCAATATTGTCCTGCATGTATTTTTATACTGACATTTCATGTTTTGTTCACATTTTTTAGTTTATTGCTTCATTTGCCTTCTTACTCCTTTTTAACAAGTTTTGGTTTTTCCACCGATAAATTGATTTTATTTTTTTTTATTTTTTTTAAATCCAATTTAACATTTTATTTGTGACTCACTTCTGTGCCAATGGCACATTTTAGTAATACGGTGGAACTTGCTTATTCTGAAACTCAAAAGTTGTTTCTTTTAAATTTAAGTTTAAAAATGAAATTTCAGTAGGATTAATAATTGACGTAACATCGCTTTGTAGAGGTAGTTTAGTATGCTATAAGGGCGTTTCGGGTGTTATAAACGTCAATGGAAAGGAGACACTGCATGAGACATTTTGTAAGTAGACGTGGGGCCGCCATTTACTGCATAACACGGTGTTCCTGTTTGTATTGTGGCTAGGTCTGTTTTGACCTTTGACCAAGAATTTGTGAGCTTTCTGTACTCAACCGTCAAAAATGAGTCCAATATAAGCGTACTTACATTCAGTTTAACCAGTCTACTTATAATGAAAATTTTTAGATTTTGGGGGGGGGGAAACAGTATTTTGGTGTATCTGATTTCAGTATGAGGAGGTTCGATGTATCTTTATTTTAATGCTTTATTTGTCAGTTGAATAATTTTAAAGTTAAAATATCATCACTCTGTCTCTTTTTTTATTTTTTTACTATTCCACTTTATTCAAACATCAAAGCACTATCAATTATAAATCAATAACTACGTTGGAAATTAATTTCAATTGGACATCAATTTGTTTGGTAATGGACATCCAATTTATTAACTTTTATTTACAGATTTCTCAAATGTTGGTTCAGAACTTATCGATCCTCATTTCCAGAGAGTTCACTCATTTAATGAAAGTAAATAATGCTGTAGGCCTAATCAGCGCATAATGACATCGTTACTAATTTCTACTGCGAGACTAGGCTGCTCTTTAATTCCTTCTCTTTCTTTCTTTCTTTTTTTTTTTTTTACCATTGGTGATAATTTCAGTTGGAGGAACCTGAGAACGAAGAAGAGAAAATGCCAGAGTACGATGAAGAGACCAAGAAGCTGATTGCAAGTAAGAACTTTGCTAAGAGTTTCTAGATAAGAATAAGTTTTTTCAATTTTGCATTAGGAGAATAACTGGCTAAGAAAATTGCACATTAACTTAGTGTTGTAGAATCACATGAGCCTTTTTTTTTTTTTTTTCATCATCATGAAACTTATGTGAACTATTTAAGAGAGACTGATTTTGGATGCTATGTGATCGTACAATCATAAAAAGTACAAAGTAAAAGTCATTCTATAGCGCACATTTCCACAGCGTAGCTATGCTCAAGGCTGTTATACTCCCCTGACCGACAGCAACATATAACACATGGGATAAGCCCGTTAAGCGCAATTACAATTTTAGGACACGGACGACGTTGTCTTAACGACCAGGTACTCATTCACACCTGTCGAGTGAGGTAGATGAGACAAAGTTTCTTACCTAAGGACGTACTGCCGATGACCAGTGATTATCGAGAAAAGTTTTGTCTAGCGGGATATGATCCCATCAAGTCACCCAGCCAACCGGTCTCGGTGAGTGGGGTCGCTTGAGTTTCTCATGTTTGAACTGTGTTACTCACTAGGCCACTGACGCCCCGTAATCTTAATTGAAAACTATTAGACTTCAGTTGATATCTCATATAAGGAATTATTAATATGATATATATTGTTATTTTTAAAGAAGACTTGATTCTATGTTACAATTACAATATAAACTTGTTAAATTTTAAAATCTATTTTGTTTTTACTGGATGGTGTTTAAATTTAGATTTTGGAAGTAGCAACAGTGTTGATACATAGGCTGCAATATGAAATACTTAGATCTACATGCAGTTAGTTGAATAACAAAATACTTAAAATCAAATACTTCAATTTATTTATATATTTATTTTATTTATTTATTTATTTATTTTATGTTTTGGGCGTATTGACCTTGTTGAGTTTGGTCAGTTTATTTGAAGAAGAAGAAGGAAGGAAATTTAATATTTGATTTTGGATGCTGTTATAAACCACAGCGTAATTAAAATACTATTATGCTTTATTTCTTTGATTTTGTATTTTCTTGCCCTAGTCGCTGATGGTTTCCGTGAAAAGTATGAGGAGGCAAATAGAAAAGTTCAAGATGCAGAGAGGGAAATTGGGTAAGATTGAAAAAGATTTGAAAAGCAATCAAATTTATCTTATCCTCTTTTATCTTATCAGGGTTAAAGGCGATATTGAATCTTATGCCTTTAAATGCCCTGTAAATACATCAGTTGATCAATTAATCATCATAATCATACATAAAGTTACTAAGTTCTACAACGAGAGAATTTTTAAAACAGTTGAAAGAACTTGAGTTTTTAGTGCCATACTTAAGACTATTCCATGTCTTTACTATTCTACAAATGAAAGAATTGTTTCTGATGTGCGTAACACTACCCTCAATATAGATCTTAAATCTGTCACCCCTGGTACATTTGCTATTGGAAAATCTAAAGAGTTCTTTATGATCAATATCAGACAGACCATGGACAATTTTATAAAACTGGATCAGATATTAAGTGTTTTCGTGAACATAGTATTTGAAATTGATTAAAGACATTTTGCTTTCATTTGAGTGAATTACAATGCTTCCAATCATCCGCATTTCTGCGGATTTCCGCAGTTTTGAGCTTTCTGCTGTTTTTTATTTATGACTGAAACTGTTCTAAGAAATAATATTTTAATGCTATGAGAAATCTTCTCCAAGTGATCGGAAATTGGTTCCATGATGCAAATTTTCTTTAAAATTCTTCTGCTGGAGGTCCCCCTCACTGCCCTGAACCCGTTCATTACTACAAAAACAAAAATCCTCAGTTTTCATGATTTGCTGTTGGAAGCGCTCATATAATACAGGGTCGCCAGCATCTTGAAAAGTCCGGATTTTTTTTTTTTCGTCTTGAAAAGTCGGGAAAAAGTCAGGAATTTAATTTGATCACGTCCTGCCTTTGTTTTTCATCCCCGTAGTCGCTTCTGGACAGAAGCGACAGTGTCAGCTCAGTGACGTGTGTCAGCAAGCCTGGCATGGGAATCTACTCTGGCTAGTCAATTCTGTATTTAATTTTCCGTTTCGCGCATGCTCAGTGATTTCTTGTCATTCTTTTTTATTTCCACCCGGTTCACCTCTTACCAATCGCGTTAGAAGAGATTGTGATAGAATCTGTTTGGGTTTTTTTTAGTGATTCACCACCGACCGCGGTCCGATAGGTAGTCTTGAAAACTTTTTTAAGAGTCTTGAAAAATTAATTTTGATTTGAGTGGGGACCCTGTATGATAGGATAAGCCATATAGCTAGTTCTTGGGAAGTGCTGGATTTGATATTTATGTCCCTTTATCACAGGTAGGCAATCAGTAACCATATTTTTACTATTGTTGTTCACTTACAGCGATATCAAAAAATATCTAGAGCTGGACCTTGGTCCTGGAGAAGAGTTTTCAGCCTTGAAAGGGCAATGCTTTGAGTTCACAGACAGAGAGTACACCTATAGGTTGTGTCCCTATGATAAAACTACCCAGAAACCCAAGGCGGGTGGCATTGAAACGTCTTTAGGGTAAGGAATCAACCGACGGCTTGTTATGCTCAGGTTGAGATTATTTTCAAATATGACAATATCAATAAATTTTACAAAGATGATACCATTCTCCTCTTTATGTCATAGTTTGGTTATTGTTAAAGCTTATTTTCCTTACCGTTCCAGCATGTCCCCTGGAAAAAATGGGGGGGTGGGGGTCCTTTTTTTGTTTTTTTTGTTTTTTAAATGTATTTATTTAAGGCCTGGTTTCATTCCTGTTTAATTTGACAACATATATCATTATCAATGTGTACATGACATAAACTGCTATTAGCCCTTTATATGAGATTTAGATACGTGTTGTTCATTGATGTTCCTGTCTATTTTCTATTATTGCAGTAATTGGGGTCATTGGCACGGACCTGCGCAAGACAAGTATGAAGCCATGAAATATGAAAATGGTCAGGGTTGTTGGAATGGCCCAGCCAGGTCCACTCTTGTAAGTATAGGATGCACTATTTTATTTTGTTTTTTAACTCGTTAGCCAATCAGGCGCTCAGAAACTACCGCTTTTGAGTCTTACAATGTGGTTCATACGCAACACAAGAGTTTACTTGGTCTTAAGGCTGAATGTTATGTTCGCCGAAGCCGAGTATACCCGGTCTTAGGATTCAATGAGTTAAGATCTATGCTTAGATAAAATTACTATTGTGAAAGGTATATGGTTATGATACCAACAAAATGGCACAACTCAGAGATATGACAAAATGCAACTAGCCTATTTTTGTATACGCTTATATGGGACTTCCCAAACCTTATGGTAAAATAATCTTTTTAATACACAGACTCGTTTTTGCATCATAATGGAAAAATAGCTATGGCATATCTCACTTTCCATTTATGAGTACCTGGCATTTTTCCTGATTATCTTGAAACAATATGTGATTTCTTATTTTGCACTTGTGCGTTTATAGAACAACGACGACAACATGCATTTTTGTGATAATATTTAAAAGCGATTGTTTTCCTTGGTCATAATTTTTATAAATCAGGTATTTTTATTATACCAGACATTATCAATGAGAATGGCCGAATAATGAAATTGGCAGATGGTTAAAATTAAAAAATCTCTAGAGCGTTTACGGTTGTTCATTTACCGTTTTCATTTTTGGAATCTTTTCAGGTAAATCTTCATTGTGGTCCAGAAAATGCGGTGACGGCAGCGTTTGAGCCAAGCCGTTGTGAATACCAGTTCGAATTTACCACACCTGCCAGGTGTTCGGGCGTCCAGGATTTTCACGTCCACACTGAATTATGATGACTGTATTTGTATGTGATATTGAATTATTTGTAGGGAATGTGTACTTGAGTATGATTCCAATTTCAGCCCTGTGTTCAGGTTGTCAGTGTGAACACTGAATTGTGATGACTGTATGTATGTGTGTGTTGTATTAGCTCATTATCAGGAAATGAGAATATTAAAAATGGTATTCCAGTTTGTACGTCTCTTAATTCTGCCATTTTCAAATGAAAAGCAGTAATTACAATGGTGATTGGCCTGTGGTTACTGCCTTTCATTTGAAAACGGCAAAATGAATGTCGTTATGATTTACATCGATGTTACAAAGTTTAATTCCAACGTATCTGTCTTTAAATGAATATTATTATCAATTGTACTAATTTGTTGCTTTTGTTGTATTGCATTTATTTGATGAAATAAATGTTTCAAGTATTAGAACTCTTTGTCTCCATGGTATTTTTTCCTTATCTAGCATATTTCCCTCTCAGCGCTTCTATCTCGCATCTTCTTTATTTTATTATACAAATAAGAGCACTTACATAGTGCATATTCACGAAATTCGCTCTAGCTCTAATGCTCGCGTAAAATCGCTATATCCTCTCTAATTCGTTACGCACTTCACAAGGATTAGTTGGTATGCCTTTTTTCCTTCTCAACTCTTCTGTAGCATATAGGAGAGCATAATCATGAAAGCTTCTTTATTCTTGCATAATGGCAAGATCAGATTCTACTTATAGCCAAGTACTCAATTACACCCTGAGTACAGTGAGGAAAATTCATGTTTCGAGTCTATCCAAGCTTTCCAACAATGATTTCCACTTATCAAACGCACCTTTTGATCGATCACCAATTGAACGTCTCTACCTTTTAATCTGGATGGTACGGTTAATTCTGATTCTCGATACCATTTACATGTCCATGTATTGAATTTGGATTTCCATTGTAATTGTAAGAATAGATGAAAACCCTAAAGTAACAAAATTATATCATATACAAGCTTGTTTGATTATAAAGCAATGTTTAAACTCATTCAGTGCTACTGACGAGTTTTCTCGCTGGCCATAAGCCCTGCGCATTTGAATTTGACTTTGCTCTATCCAAAAATATACATTTTCATCCAATCCGACAAAATTAAAGTTAGCAAAAGGCATCCTGGGTAGGCTTGTTCTTTCTATCTCTTGTCATTGATACCAGGAATGTTGATGTTATTTTAATGATTTTTTAGCCAACTTCTTCTCACCATAGGAACATTGCTGCTCAGTATATTGGGGGCATACACTGAGATTGAGCTCAGCACTGAATGAGTTAATAACAATGACCAAAAGAAGAAAATTTAAAGGGAAAAGACATTTCCTTGCACTTGAGTGAATGATAAGAATCATCGAGTTGTGAGTGAATGATAAGAATCATCAAGTTGTGAGTGAATGATAAGAATCATCAAGTTGTGAGTGAATGATAAGAATCATCAAGTTGTGAGTGAATCATAAGAATCATCGAGTTGTGAGTGAATAATAAGAATCATCAAGTTGTGAGTGAATGATAAGAATCATCGAGTTGTGAGTGAATAATAAGAATCATCGAGTTGTGAGTGAATGATAAGAATCATCAAGTTGTGAGTGAATCATAATAATCATCGAGATCATGAGGGGAAAATGTCAACATAACAACATTAAAGTAGACTTGCCAAAATGGTAAATGGTTACAATCCGAAAGCATTTTTAGAAAAACTTGGGTATATGATTTTCCAATTCGCGGATTTTTGGCTTATTTGCATTCACATTGGGAACATATATAAAGTAAAGTTAAAGTAAAGAGCATTTTTAATGGCGCGTTCCCACTAAATGTGCTCAATGCGCTTTACAGAGTTTCCCTGGTAGGCCAGTGCTATTCAAAATCCTTCTCAACCCCCTGGTGCAACCCGATGAAAGGCTCTTCACTCTAGCATACTAACTGATCTTCCTCTACCTATAGCCAGGTACCCATATTACACCTGGGTACAGTGAGGAAATGTATGTAAAGAGTCCCAAGAACTCAACATCGCGCCCATCCGCGATTCGAACCTGGAACCTCTCGATCACCAGCCGGAGAGGGTTGAGAGAGTTCTGACAAGTTGACTTGAAGTTAAAGTGTCTACATTAGAGCAAATTCACTGGGGAAAGAAAAAAGGGAGAATAATATAGCTGATGGAAAGTAAATGCAACCTTGCTATGACGTATTATTAGTATTAGATCTAGCGCTTGTTTTTCCGAGCTGATTAGAATTATTGCTGCAAAATCTCTTTATGGTAAAATAAATGATCTACATATCTAAAGGCATTGCTCTGATTATTGTAGATTTTAGGAACACCATTTGTGTATGCCTTTTTGTACACTACTCAAAATAAATGTTCGGTACTTAATCGTTATGCTCTCTAATGGCACTAATCACACATACACGCCTTTGGTCATATTATTTCCCTCACGCACTTCACGCCTACCGAGGCCACAGATAAACTAAGCCCGTCAAAGGGTTGTCTTCAAAATAAAATCAATTGAAGGACACAAAACAATGAAAATATTGCGCCCGTTAGCCGCGAGCGATTGCAATAGTCCATTATGATTCGCCGCGAGCGATTGCAATAGTCCATTATGATTCGCCGCAAGCGACTGTAATAGTCCATTATCATTGGTCGAGAAAGTAGGTATCGTCAAAGATTATGTATCACATCGGTTGCAAATCTTCAAGCCTTCAAGACTGAAAAAAGTCTCCAAAACGTCGAGAGACATTATGCATCACTACATTATAACATTCAAAAATCTATAACATTTCGTGCAAATTCTTTACACAGTCACGCCACCAAGAAAAAGAAAAAAGACTGATCAGCCGAATAACAAGTCTTTTTTTACCTCTAGATCTAGATCTATATGTCTTGCTGAAGCATAATACATTTTAAGATGACAATCCCGCTGTATTGAAATCTCGTTCCTCTTTTTCTTTCTATTTTTAGACATTTATTTTTTCATTTATAAACAATGTCATTCAACCAGGCGGGTTTGTTATGTTATATGTCATGATTATTCGTACTACTTCTTCTTCTTCAAATAAACCAACACAACTCAACTGGGTTGAGTATTACTGTCGATACGCCAAAAAAAAAAAGAAGAAAAAAAACCCAGATCTAGATCTACCTAGTCTTAATAAATAAATAAATACATTAAAAAAAACTTTTTTTTTTAAATAAATAAACAAATAAACCTTTTCATATTACCTTAAACATTTACATGTTTTTAGATTGATCTTCTTCTAATTATATTATTGATTGCCCCAAAAGGAAAAACAACAACCCCAGAACAATAGATATTGAGAATCAGATGGCCGGATAGAATTGGGAATGAGGAGCTATGGGGAAGAACGGGTCAGAAGGTGATTGCTGAGGAAGTAGGAAAGAGAAGGTAGCGGTGGCTTGGCCACACCTTAAGGAAACATCAAGAAAGCATCAAAAGGTAAGCATTAATTAAAATGGAATCCACAGGGGCACAGGAAGAAGGGGAGACCAAGAACAACGTGGAGGAGGTCCATAGAGGAAGATATGAGAAGAGGGGGATACACCTGGAATAGTCAGGATAATCTATTGATGATTGTTTTCTCTCTCTCTCTCTCTCTCTCTCTCTCTCTCTCTCTCTCTCTCGCTCTCTCTCTCTCTCTCTCTCTCTCTCAACACAATAAAAAAAAAAAATCAAACACAACAAGAA
>JASKDV010074362.1:0-15253 GCA_032466395.1 Aegires albopunctatus | reverse complement strand
TTTGCAAACCCATTACGCACCAGTGCGTGCGTAGCGCCTAACGTTCTGCGAATCCAGCACGCACTAGAGCGGGCATAGCGCTTCTCGGGTTAAATTCCAGCCCAATCCTCTTTTAATTAATTCTCATTATTTTCAAATTGATTCTATCATTTCTCATCATTGTTTCTCATACATGTAGTTATTATCATGTTTGTTCTGTATTTTTTGTCTTTGATTTTTCATCCAAAAGGTATATGTGCCATGTGTGGGGTCAAAATGTTGAACACAGCCAATTACAGACAAAGTTCTGCCTAGGAAAATTTGGATTTGTCCCAACAAACATTTCATGTACATAGTCATCTGTCATCGGTCGTTATCATAGATTTCATAGTCATACCTACACTTATCTTTGTTTTTTTCATCCATGTATATAGGTCAGATTTGACCATGTATGCAGCACATTGCGCTACGCCTGGGAAGTGTATTTTCAGAAACTGTTGTTTCCCAGGCACACTTCCTTCCCCTCAGATCTGGACTTTTCCTGCATGCTAGGAGAAGTTTGTAGGGGTCTTTCTCTAAATTATACCATGGTAGGAATTGAATTTTGCTAGGGTGGTTGCCAGAATGGCCTGCTCTTATTGATTTTCAACCACTGAAGGTTCTTTTACATGGACAAAGGCACAAGGGACCTCCGAATTTATCGTCAGTCTCCGGACTTTTATTCGTTGGCTTATATAACTTATAAATCGGGACTGGACGAAATGTTATTTTAAACGAGAATTTATCTTAAGCGAGTTTATCTTATGTAGACTGCACTGTAGATACTGTACAGAGGGGCTCATTATCATTGCATATTATAATAATTGAACTACCCCCATTCTCACATACACTCACATTTACTCGGTACACATTCAGCTCACTAGCTCACACAATTATTGTATTGTACACTAGCGTGCGATCTACAACGTACTCAGTAGACTAAAGGGGAAGAGGCAGGGTCAGAGGGGTCGTGTGTATGGTTTCTTATAACTTACATCAAAAGATTATTTCTCTATCTAATTGGTCTCATAAACGTGCTAAAATGATAGTAATTACAGGCAGCATTTTAGGTCATGGTGACCTTTTTATTGCGAGCTGTCTAATTAGTATGATTTTGCCGTCTTTGGCGAGTACGATGAGGTGGGGGGTAGGAGGTGGACAATGTTATCCTCTTACGGTTTTACCATGATAAAAAAAACAAAACAACAATAGTGGGTCACCAATATTGTGATACCAGTAGCTTACAACTACAACATATTAAATTTACATTGCCAGTATGTTAGACTACGACTACGAAAGTAAAAAAACGCTAGTTTCTGACATTGGACATCCGGCAACAAGTATGTTGTGATTTATAATTTTGAGGCTTATAATAATAGTTTTCATAGGGTTTGCATTAATTTCATAGCAAGCTTCAACAATGTGCAACTCTCAAAGCTGCCCTAGGCATAGATTGATTCTAAATACATGTAGTTAGTCGATAATAATCAAACACTGGCAGTATCACAGAGTTCAAGTCCAGTCTCTTTTGGAGTTAAAATGTGCATTGGGCTTCCTTTGTTATTATTAAAACATTTTTTTTTTTTTTATCTTAGCTGTATTCTAAACTTCAGATAGTTGGTTAGCCATTAATAAGACTTAAATTTTAGTTTTGCTTCTTTTACATAATGAAATAACGGCCGTTTTGAGCACAGAAATACATGTAAATTTTGTAAATATGTAAAGCTAGCTCAAACTGTTCTTGTGGTTCAATACTATAAATGTAATAGTTAGCAAATTAAAAATGGGGTGCAAACTCAAATCTCACTCTATATGCAGCAAATCTCACGCTTAGTTGCTTTGAATCTCACTCTCACTCAGCTTTTTGGGTTGGCAGGTGTGCCATGTATGTAATATGGAGTATTGAGGGTTGACAGCAACATTGTCATACCTGCATTTTTGAGGTTTTGAGTTGTCACCACCAATGCCTTAAATTCTTTTATTGAAATTTGTCTCAAGTGTTAGAAAGCTATCTGAAATGATTAATCTTTTCTCTCCTCTTTGTCATATCTGCACAAATTGGCAAAATTATCATATAAACATGATTTTCTCAAAACCATGTTTTTGCAGATATATGACAGTATTGCTTTTAACCCTTGAATATGATATATGGTTTACTTGCTAAGCAAACTGGTAGGAAGTATGACAAGTGAGAAAATGCTGAAATATAGTATGTTTATGCACCTATGTCAATAATTTTGAATACAACCTTTATTTTATTGTCCATGTTCATTTAAAAGCTTAGAAATATCAACAAGAAAAAAATGGACATATAGTGTAAGGGTCATATGTGCCATTTCAATCCAATTCGTCAATTCACGTATCAACCCTTTCCTTGTACCAAGTGGAAAAATTACAATGTCTCATTTAGTTGTGGTGGCTGTGAAACGTGGAAGTACTGGAAGACCACAAAAATGGTACAGTGGTACACGAATATAGCGGTCCCGACCTTACCAGAGTCCCCCTTTTTTTACTATGTAAACTCTATTACCTGTGCTTGTATATAGCAGGGAAAGGAAAGGTCCTAACTCAGATACAGCGGTAGAGATCGAGCCAGCTCTAGGCCTAGTTTACGGTACATGAAGGGAATGGGGTTGGGGTGGGTGCTGTAGGCGGGCTCCAAACAGCAGTCAGCGGTGCGGCGTTGTGATTGGCAAGTCCATTGGTGGGTGAGGTGAAGCAGGCGACAGAGAGAGATGGTGCGAATAGACGTGTTATAGGCTACGCGAGCCACTCCAAAAGTGATGTGTTATTTGCGTCCATTCAGAGAAGATGCACCTTTTATAATATAGTGTTTATAATCATATCACAATGAATCTCTGAATACACAGAGAACACATCCATTAGACGAGTGAGATGACGTAGAGCAGAAAATGATTTCATTCCTGTATCATTTGTCATTTATTTATTCTTTTAAATTAAACCTTAATCTTGCGATAACGCCATTGTTTATTGCCGTACTTAAAAAAAATTTTGTTACGGTTTTTGGTCTCAATCTACATAGTGTAACTTAGTACATGTATTTTGTATTCGAGAGCCTCATTATCTTGGAAATAAAAATAATGAGATGAAAACGTTATTTTAGAAATGGAAGCATTGCTGTTTTGTTTCAAAGACACTTGAGTGTGTCAGATGTATAATGTACATGAATATATATGGAATGATGTGATGTATATTTTTATGCGTTGATAATGTGAAAGTAGACTAGAACTAATGGTATAGAAAACTGTAAATAGCTTGAATTGTGTTCATGCATAGGTTATGAACAAAAACATTAATTATATCTATCAGTAGGATTTGGATTAAGGATAAATACACATGTATTTAATTTAAGAAAACAATTCTTGCCTCTAGCTGCCTCCCTGGCCTTACTGAAACTAAAAGCTTAATTGGAATGTTGTACCTTGAGACTTGAGTCATTATGTTTTCCATAGTTCATAAATGTTGGTGACATGGAATTAAATGTCTACTCTATATACAATGTACATATATACAGTAGGATGTGACCTTTTTTGAAATGTTTGTTTTAGAAAATAATGTGTGCGTTTTTATTGGTCCATTTTTATTTTTATTTAAACCCGTTTTTAAACTAAAATAATATGTCTTTGCAGCTTGGTACATATTATGATACTTAGAATGGGCAATTTATGGAAAATGCTTACTGCTTAGCTTATATGCCACACAGTACATATAATATATGTAAAATCTGTCATTTTTGCTGGTGGGTCTGTGCTTATTTTTCAAACCCTGTTGAGGGGGTACATGGAATGTCACGATGCATTAGCGAGTGGGCTTGACAAATGTTACTACATCGTCATGGCAACACCAAGGAAGGGATCAGCAATGGCCCATTTCCCACCACCAACTGTCATCAGAATGCTTCAGTTCTTCAGTTAGGCTGTCTCATACAGGCAATGGTCCGATTTATTCTGTACAGTTGGCTTGTCACGTCCTGGGTCCTGCGCTGCCTGTTCGAAGGTGGTACCGTGGGAACATCCAGAAACCCCTGCACAATTGCGATGCTCAACACCCCCAACATCCACTACCAATGTGCAATCTTAGCTGCATCCTCCTCTCCAAGCGCAGAGGGTTTATGTTAGATAAGGAAAATAGCTAGAGAGAACAGAAAAAGGGCATCACCCAAGAGAGGGGGGCCACTATTTGATCCATAGCTGGAGGGCAATTGGTGAACGGCTTAGAAAACCACATGAGCTGGGCTTGCATGTTGCACCTAGAGGCTTGCTCTGCTCCTCTTACCGGTTATACCATCAGAGATCCGGTCGCCCCCATATCAAATTCAGCGAGAACAGGTCCAGGACATGTACCTATTCTATATGGACACAATAGGAGAGTGAGAGGCCATGGCAAGTCTTCATCCCCCAAAACGAGCAATTGTAGGTCAGACAATTTGGCGATCACAATCCCTGAGAGTTAAGAGGCTATGTATTGCGCTTCAACTAGTCTTAACAATCAGGATGTCCAGCCCAGACCTTGTTGGACCCAAGTGACGATGATAAAAGTAATTGAAATACACGCCTTTACGCTCTTGGAATCATATATTATGAGTTGCCTTTATTAGCTTCATTTCATTTATCATGATCACCACCACTACCAACAGCAACAACATCAGCATCATTTACATTATTGTATCAACAGTAGCGCAGTACTGTGCCGTGTATCAACATCATCGGCATCATCACTATCATAAGCACGATCATAATCCCCATTACCATAATTACCGCCATCATGGCCACCATAGTTGGCAAATAGGAATTTTATATATTTCATAATCACCAATCGTCATCATCTAAATAATTTCTGTCAGCCCAAAACGAATGTTTAATTAGGTCAACAAAGCGTTTTAATGTGATTATGGACTGATTAAATAGATAGATTTCAAATATTAGACCCAAAAAGAAGAAAAAAAGTCAATTGTTTATTGGACGGGTCATTGAAGGACAACTTCATCGCAAAAATTGTGAGAGATGGTAAACTTCCTTTTCATTTGACATAGGCCTTTATTTACTTTCCCATTCAAGCACTCCTTTTGACACCGCTTCAGGTGACAGTGCATGGATAAATGATAAACGACACCAGAGCACTCAAACCAACTAGACTTAATCCACTAGGCCTATAGATAAATTGCTGCTTTCTATTCGCAATGATTATTTAATAATATAATATAGCTCTGGTGATTTGGTATGAAAATAATATTGTCAACGGAAAGACGATTCTGCCATGTCGTTATGGACTATAATAATATTTCTTCCTTATTAAGGAGTACGGTGATCGAGTAATTTAATATAGAGTAAGAATTGAAATGATTCGGACGGTCAGTTATAGAATTTTGGGATTCGGACCTTAGATTCGGACCCATCTATTTATTTTAATTGATTATTCCAGGATCTCAAACTGAAACCTTGACAGGAATAATTAACAACTTCATTATCACATTGGGTTGTCTGAAGGATGGTCGATTAGCTGTGAGTGATAATATGCTACAAGTACAAAGTTTGCAACGGTATTTAATGAAAATAATTACAAAATTATGACAATCGGGTCATGTAACTTGTGTTGTTTCTTTTACTTTAATTTGACCTTTACGTCAGATTTTCAAAATAGATTTTTCGATGGGCTTGATATAGGAGCTCAAAATCATGATGTGCTTCTAATCATTAACAATAGACCAAGATCTAGATCTATGTATATTTAATATATACAAAAAAAATAAAAAAATAAAATAAAAACAAATAAAAACAAACAAACAAACAAATGCAATAATTGACACATTGGCGGGAGTCGTAGAAGTCTACGGAGAGAGAGGAATAAAAAATCTGTTCACATCGAAAATCTAATAGTACGAAAAATGACTGTTTCCTTTTTTCGATAAAAATGAAGTTTTCCTGCATACTGCCAACTGCATACGAAACAAAACAAGATCAATAGCCTAACCACACAATAGGCCTAGTTGGAGCTAGATCTAGATCTATCTTCTCTTTTCCACACGATCTAGATTCTACAACCTGTCAGGCCTAGATTAGATCTAAATCTAGATCTAGATCTGATCGGTCAAATCTACAGCTTTTTATCTTCGCCTCAAATCACACTTATTATGTTTGACCATAGATCAAAGGTTTAGGAACTGACCCCCATTTTTTCCCTTCAAACACCTGTTAGTGTTACTAGTGTTTGTGATCCTATAATTCTGATGACGTGTTTATCACCGAGGAAAAATTTAATTTATCGTAATGGTTATTTTTCAGTTAATTATGTGGCTTAATATGTTGACAGCAAAGGATTCTCTGAAAAGAGTCAGGGAAAGGGAAGTGAATAAAAATTTATGGGAGGTGGCCTCTGGAATAAAACTAGAATCTAGATCTAGATCTAGATTAGATTAGATCTATATTATACTACATACATCATTGTAGATCTAAAATCTAGATCTAGATTAGTAGGCTAACAATACCTGTACTGGGCTATACTCAACTGATAAGTTAAATTTGCCTTTTACTGAAATTATATTAATTATAACAAGTTCAGGGTAAAAATCCGACTGATGAATTAATAACATCTTCATAATAGGACATCTTTACGTAGGCTACGTACATGTGTATGAAAATAGAAACTTCTAGACTCCTTTTTTTGTAATTGAAAATGGCATGTATGATGTTCATTGTATTCTTCAGATAGCCTAGATGCGTAGAAACAATTCAATTCAAAGTGATTTTTTATTACAGTGTATTGTAATAAAAATTACAAGCTGTGAACAAGCAAAATTATTACTTAAATTTAACCCAAGAAAAGTACTAACGGCACCAAGGTTTGACTGAGAAGTGTGCAGGTGATGAAATATCTCCTAGCATGTCCAAGACGAGAGACAGGCGCACAGCAGCCTGACATTTTAAGAAGAGACTTTTGCTTCTGTAACAAATTATTTAACATGTGATTTAAAAGAAAGGTTTGATTGGAGGATATCTTTAGATTCCAGTCAATATAATATAAGTTAACAGGGTAGTTCAATTTAATCTCGGAGCTTTTCTCACGGCTTTGTTATTCATTGATAAAGTTACTCTATACACTGAGTTTTGATCCAACACATTTTGTGTCATGAGCTTTTCTTAGGTTAATGTTTTCCATGGTGTTCAAATAAAATTACAATGAAGAAGATCACACTGCATTTATTTGAAATGCACTACTAAAAACAATATTAAAAACCACTGCTTCATCAAAGACATCCAATGGTGCCATTCTAAAGGGTTGCTGGACACTGATTTTACATAAATATTATAGTGAAAAAAGACTGAAACATCCACTGAGATCCAAAGTAATCAGCTGGTCCCTCAACTTTTCAGTAAAGATAATTTTAAAAGGTAATTTAAAGGCATTTTATAGTATTTGAACTTCTGATTGTTATAAAATGTATTTTTTATAATATCCACAGAAACTGATAGATTGATTTGTTTTTATATGAAAGTCTTGTGAGACCAACTCTATCATGGATAAGGACATTGCTTCAAATCCATTTGCTGCTCTTTTTTCTGCTCCTGATCAAGCTAAAGCATTTAGTGAAGAAGCTGTCTCAAAGTTTCAGGATGAGAGATTGTTTGAGGAGAATGTATCTTCTAGCACTGCAGGTAATAATTGATATATGCTTTATTGTTTCCCTAGTTTTTATTTTCAAATTAAATAAAAGAGTAGTGATTTACTTGTTTAATGTTTTCCCTACCAGACTGTTTGAGAAATTAGAAATAACATTTTGCAGAGTAAAACTTTTTGTTAAATGTACTTTACAAGTGGTCTTTATTAATTTTGATTGAAAACACTCCTTTTGGCAGATGATGTCCGAGATGAAAGCCCTTCTCCTGATGTAGATAAAGAAATTAACAAGCTAGCAGAGATCATTTTTAGGATTTCCCTTAATCCAGGTGGGATGCATTTTTTCTTTCATAGAATATTTCAAATATCACAGCCATTTAGAGAAATTGGTAGCAGCTGCCGAGGCTTTCCAGTTCTTAGACAGAGAGATGCGAAAGGCTCTTATAAAAGTCAAGTCAAGTCAATGTTGGTTTTGAACTGAATCTCCTTTTCATATTTATCATTGTCTTTGTGGAACACTGCGGTAAATATAGGGCCATAAGAGCTTATGTCGGATTAACAAACAATATATATTTATTCAAATTACTAAATTGTTGCAAAAAATGTATGTCAAGAGTCGGAATAATGAACTGTTGGATTTCTTGTAGGAAACAATGGAGATTTGTTTTGTTCCCAGTAAAAATGTTGGTTAAGACTGATTGTCATGAATAATGGCGGTAGACTAAGCTTTTTAAAAAAAGATTTATCATCAACCAAGCTAGAATAATACTATTTTGAGAGGTGATAAAGAAACAAGGATATAAAGGCAACTTATCTTGCTTTGCTGCCAATTGTTTCCCCTAGATCATATTATCTTTTAAATTTTAGGGGCTCAAATAAATACACCGGCCCCTCCTTTCAACGACCAATCACTAATTTTCAGTGTAGACTTACATCATTTATGGTATCTAGAATGACTTCCTTCTGGATCTTGCATGAATTAATAAACAAGGTTGGGTGACTCAATGTCAATGATCATCAGAAATGTAATTATTTCAACTACCTGCTCACCCACAGACTACTCCTTCAGATTACATCTGTGGACTTGTATTCATGTAACTTTATTTATATTTCCTTTCCAGTTCCAGAAGAAAGATTTGATAAGAGAGCCCAATTCATTCCAGAACTTGCTGAAATTTACAGTGCAAGTCCAATGATAAACATTTCAAACTTAAAACATGTAAGTCAGGGAATTTTGATGATTAAAAATGGTAGAATGCGGTTTTAATGCATTTTCCTCATAAATGACGTTACAAGACCATACAACTTATAATAATATTTGTTGAAGTTATATCTGGATCTAGTCTAGGTCTAGGATGAATATGTTTTGTCGAGATTAGATTAAGTTAGCTATATCTAGATATTATATCCTCATTTAGATCTTGAAAGATCTGAGTCTGAAATCCTATATCTAGATCTAGATTAGTTGACAGGTTTCTTAGTTTCTATGTATAAAGTTGAAATCTATTGATTGAGAGAGAGAAGAGAGTGAATTATCTTAGAAAGAGAGAGGGTATTGTGAGCATACATGCTCTGTATTATGATATTGTAATGCTATATACAAAGTGAGTTCTGCAAGTTGATTGGCCATGTAAGTGTGTGTTTACATTATGTAGTTTATGATGTAACCATAGTTATGAATGAGAGTTTGAGTTTATTTGTGAGCTGTTGTTTCATACAAGTAGCACTCTTAGAATATTGGAGATTATACTAGTGTTATCCTGTAGTTTACTAAATGATTCTAGAAATAATGTGATTGTTCTAAAAGCTTATAGAAATATTGTACATTATATAAAGGCATGACTTTTGTTAGTTGAATTAGTGGATTGATACAAGACAAGACGCATGCATGCTAGTTGAATAAATTTTTAAATGTGAATAGAGCTAGATCTATTTAAATCATGGATGTTGAATATTAATTTTAGAGATAGATGTTTGATTTACGAGGCTTACGCAACATGCAAATTTTATTTATTTTTCAAAGATTTAATTATAGTTCATATTCATTTGAGATCTTCGCGGTGTTGTTAAATTATTTATTAATTCGTCTGCGATAAGGAATGGTCTACCAACTGAAACGGAGAGAACCTTAACTAATCTGTTTATCACTAGTAGATCCGGGAAAAATATTTCAAGCTAACTCCATAAATATTGCTACAGACTGAATATTGTCCTCATATAATAAGTGCAATAAAAACGATTTTTTGAAGGACATTTTATACAATACCATTTATCAATATAGATACATGTGGTAGATATCTGTAGTCAAGCATAATGTAAAATTGAGTAACATGCTTTTTTTTCTATTTTTAGATAATTTTTGAAGTAGTGATCCAAGACAGACATGCCCATGACT
This sequence comes from Aegires albopunctatus, assembly GCA_032466395.1. Classification (NCBI taxonomy): domain Eukaryota; kingdom Metazoa; phylum Mollusca; class Gastropoda; order Nudibranchia; family Aegiretidae; genus Aegires; species Aegires albopunctatus. The sequence goes on along the minus strand of JASKDV010074362.1, from coordinate 5,205 downwards.
TTGAAATAAGTCACAAATTGGATTATGAGAAAAACCGTCTTGATAATGCTGATGATATAGAGGATGGTGAAGTTCTATCTTATCTATATGCATGCTATCGCAGATGTAAAGTTAAACACGATAGCTATGAGGTAAGTCATTACTCTATTTTATGGTATGGTTCTTCTATGAGACATTTTGGAGAGAAATGTCACAATAAACTATTTTTAAAAAATGTCTTCCTTCATTTCAAGCATGGTTTTTCTCAATCATTATTTTGAGATTGGATTAGCTGATTAGGACTATGGAAGTGGCAGGAGGATTACTGAAGTAAATTGTTCTTTAGTAATTTTCTAAAATTGTTATTCCATTAGCAACCCCTTCTTTGATAACTAGTTGAGACCGAATAATGGAACAAAAATAGACTTATTCCAACTGGAGACACAGAGATACACAAACATTTCTTACTTTGGGATACACCTCTAAATTATATAGGGTGGCTCATAAAAAAATGTTCTGAGTTTAATAGCCTTTAAAATAAGAAAGTGTTGTTTTAAGTCGATTTGAAATTTTACATAACAACTCCTATACTCATTAAATATTTGTGTAGAAAATTTCATAGCATGTCATTCATTATCAGAGATTGTATAGTCTTCGTTGCATCATCATCATCATTGCCCATCACCCCTATCAGGATATAGGTCACAGAAAAGGGATTTCGATCTCACCCTGTCCTGGGACATCTTTGCTAGATCTTTGCATGTCCAGTTCCTTCTCTGTCTCTTTCCACACATGTTCTCCATGTTTCCTTCGGCCTACTCCTTTTCCGGGCACCCTGAGGGTTCCAATGCAAAGCTTGCCTGTTGGTGCTGCTTTATGAATTCCTTAAGGCATGTCCTATCCACCTCAATCTTTGTTTTCCTAACTCTTCTTCCACAGTTGTTTGCTCGGCTCTTTTCCACACTTCTTTGTTTTTTACCTTGTCCTCCCACTTGATTTTTAAAATCTTCCTTAGGCATGTATTCACAAAGGTCTGTATCTTGGTGACCAAGTTCGTGGTGGTTGCCCACGTTTCACGCCCAGACAAAAGTACTGACTTCACATTTGTGTTGAAGAGTCTGATGTTTGTTTTGACTGCAACCTTGCTTGCTTTCCACACCTTCTACAGCTGAGTAAATGCCATTCTTGCCTTTCCAATTCTAGCCTTAATGTCAGATTCACTTCCTCCCTTTTTGTCTATGATGCTTCCTTGATATGTGAACTTCCTCCAAAGGTATATTTCCCAAGGTGATTTTGGTTGTGGGCACTTCCTACTTTCCTTTGATGCATGACTAACTGAAAATCCCCAAAACAGACTCTCGCTAAATTGATATTATTGCTTTTCATAGTAGAGGTAGAGCGGAACAGAGCAGGCTGGCACAAAGAGATTTAAGATTAAGATAAGAAGATTTTAATGCTTCCATTTTGCAAAAATGCTCATGATTTTGATAGATATCCAAATGAACTAGATGAACATCGCTGTGATCTTGAAATTTGATTCAGTTTTTCATTTTCCTGTGTTAATTTATTCTTATTCTTGCCATTTATAATTTATTCTTTACACATTCACTTTTGTAAGAATATATCTGGACTTTAATTCTAGATTCTAGGAAAGGAATTTCTTTATGTTGAAAAAGTCTTTGTTGCATTGTCACCTTGCAAGGAGACTCCACAGATCACATAAAGAACTGTTGTCTTAAAAAATGAAAGGTCTCTTTTTGGGGGGTTTTGACGCAGCTGTAGTGAAATTGCTCCCTGCCACATTTAGATTGCAACCTATGGCTTTGCAATTTCAAATACTATCTTTCAATGGATATCTGCCACCCTATGTCAAATTTCATTGAAATATATGTGTGATCTTAACATATAGGTATTCAAACCTCAGGAAATTTTTTTGAGCCATCCTATATATATATATATACGCATCATAGCGAACCAAGCGTGTTATGGGGTACTGTATCCACCTGTTGATTCTTTCTCTACCAATCATATTGGACTATTGCTTCTTTCTCCGCCAATCATAATGGACTATTGCTACTCTCTCGACCAATCGTAATGGACTATTTTCAACTGTTCTCCTTTATAATATTAGATGCACATTTTTCATTAGGTGATAACATTTTAGTTTTGTTATGTAAATTGTCACCATTATTGCTTTTTTTCTTGTTGACAGGATTCAATGTCAGAAGAAGTATTACAATTTATAAGAGAAAGCGTTGGTGTAATAGTGCTCAATGCAAGGATGTGCTTCCAACAACCAGAACTTTATCAGTATCAGGATTTTGCCACTCAATTCATTGAACTTTGTCTAGAGGAGGATCTTTCTCCGCTAGGTAGGAAGTCATACATTTTACTGAATGGTTGCTTTCCTTTATATTATATTACTAGATGTTGCAAATTTGTATTCTCGTGGGCATTGAATATAGGTCTTATTTATTATTATTTTATCTTAGGAAGATTCTTCCTTATTTATTTTCCTTACTCATCCTTATTACATAAGTATTTCATTCATGTTAGCTTATTGTATTACATTTTACAATGTAACATGGAATGAATAAGAAAGTAATGATAATATGAAAGATGGAGAAGAAATTTTAACTGGTACTTAGCTTTTGCTGATACATAATAAAATGTATCTTTATGCTATCAAATTATTTTTTATGAGTTTTCTTTTCCTCAGATCCAAACAATCTTCCTTGCAAGTTTCTCCACGAGGTTGTTTTAGACATTGAGACCAACAACGACCAAGGATCTCTTTCACAATCATTTCAGCTAATTTTAGATGAAATTAAGTCCCGCCTTTTATCCCCGGACATGAGCATAGTGCACAGCGATGTCAAAAGCTATGTCAAAGTCTTGCATTTTTTTACCACCACTCCAGGACTAGCAAGGGTACACATTTATTTTGTTTTTATTGTTTTTCAATTCATCATTGATAGATAATTTTTTATTAATTTTTTTTTTTTTGGGTGCTTAGAGTTATCTTCTTCATTTGATAATTTTACCCAAGGCTCTGTCCATTTTGTCAAGATTATAATTTTTGTATTTGCCATATTCATTTATGATTTATGATATTTAATTAATTAGAAGTAGGCCTACGTCCATGCCTATCTCATAGAAGGAAAACTGAAATGATATTCTCAGGGTGGTCAGTGGGTCCCCAAAGTGGTCCATTTATTATTCAATTATGGGAATGTGCAAAACTCATTATCCCTGAATATTCCAATCATTGTTCTGAACAATTTTATAATGGCATCTTTAGCTCATTACTTTTGTATTGTTGTGCAACTTCCAAATTCTTTCTACTTTCTTTCTTTTGAGACCAAACTAATGAAAATCCATTCAGTAGTTGTTTTTTTTTGGGTAAAAAAGTTTGTACAGCTTCTTGCATTTATTATAGATGATTTTATAGTGATATTCTCTTGTATTTCCACTTCTTCAAACCATCCATTCTTCATGCCTTTGAAAATGTTTTTCTACTCATCGTCACTCATTTAATAAAAGATCTCCAAGCCACTGCATAAAGAAAGAAATGATATTGAATTTTCAATTATTTAAAACCATAGTGTATCGTAAATATAGATATTTGGTATGTTCATTGCTATGTTTTTATTTATATGTATGTACCAGACATTTTTGTCACTGAACACACCGGAACCATCACCAGACTTCAGCGGTAAAATGTATGAAATGACAGCCCTTGGCGCAGCACTAAGTCTCAGCATTCTTCCCAGATCAGAAAATGGACCTTACCAGTTTTTCACCAATCCCTCAAATTTGACCAAAAAGGAAATTGACATGGTAGAAAGCAGTGTTTGGCAGGTAGGGTAGCATATTTCATTTTTGAATTTTAACTTTTATTATTTTATATTTTTTTTAGTGAGAAGAAGGTCTTGCTTCACTCGGTAGACTTATTGCCTTTAGCTTGTGGGGGCTTCAGATCTCGCAGCATTTGCTTTTCGTTGGTTTTTCATTCTTCTGACATATTTCAATCATTTATTACCAATATTTTTAAAACTAGAATGAAAATGAACATGAAATTCTTGTTGACAAATACCATTGTTTACCTGATAATGTTTGTATTTAGCCTCTTACATCTCTGACTCCACTTCTCTTTCTATGTTAGCCTTCATCTTCTTCCTTGTGGATTCCATGTGAGGACTCTTTTTTTTGTGTGTTATTTGTCTCTTTCCTCATGGTTGATTTTAAGGGGCTATGCTATTTAAAAAAAAATAATTTTTTTTTCCCTAATGCATTTCTCCTCTTTTTTTTGTTCTCTCATTGTACCCAGGCTACTGAGGACCTTGTCAGTCGTATCCATAGAATCTTTGTAGATTTGATGAAAGTTTCTCCTGAGATGAAGCACTACACTTTACGATGGCTTGGGTTATGTATCCAAGGAAATTCTGGTAAAGTGCTTCAATAATGTTATGCCTATATATGTCGCGTATGATCCATATTATCAGTATATCTACTTATGGATCTTAAATACTTTAATTTAATTGTAATTGTTAAATCTAAAATTTCCATTCATTGTAAACCATGCCTTTTTACTATCTGTTGTTTATCAATACAAATTTTTAATGAATATTTAGATGAATATAAAAATACAATTACAAGAAGGTAAGTCTGACTTTTGTGTGTGTGTAATATTTAATTGAAGTTTTAAAATCCTTAGTATACAAATTGTTTTTGAATTTTTTGGAATCAAAATGAATAATTCAGGAATCAATTAAATAGGATTATGAAATATTAAATTTTATTTATTTTTATTTTTTTTATTCTGGGCATTTCTCACATCAAGGAAGAGGAAAAATATGGTCCAACAACATCATGTTTGTCAGTGATGCATTTGCTGTCAACCTCACTCATGTACTTCTCATGTTGAGCCTTCCGTTTTCTAAATGTGGATCCTGGAAGCTGATGAAGATTCAACCAACATATTGCAAGGCAAACGCAAATGGCGACAAGGAGATGATGACACGCTCCCTTCACCTCTTAGGTATCACGTCTTGAATGACACTTGAAAAATAAAATAGCATAAAACAAAATGGAACTCTATACACTTTACTGAGGCATGGCAAGACATCTCATTTCTTCCATATATTAACATATGTAATATTAAACATTCATGCAAAAAAGTGTGTGTGTGTGTGTGTGTGTGTGTGTGGGGGGGGGGGGGGGGGG
>JASKDV010074361.1:0-24874 GCA_032466395.1 Aegires albopunctatus | reverse complement strand
CTCTCTCTCTCTCTCTCTCTCTCTCTCTCTCTCTCTCTCTCTCTCTCTCTCTCTCTCTCTCTCTCTCTCTCATACCGCGCTATGACAGGACTGTCCTGGGACAGACCCACCCAAGTTTGAAACATATGAACTGTAGTTTAATGTATCGCACCTATAGGGACAGGACATTCTTGTCCCATCATGTCTCAAGCAGTTGTGAATTGCTACAAAATCGGTGGGATAGAACTGTCCCGGTCCCGAGGTCCCCATGCATCGCATCGTTATATTCACGGAAGTCTCACCACGCCCCCTTTTTCCCGCCATTTTGAAAACCCTGGAATAACGACACCCCTGGATAACGACATAATTTTCCGGTCCCAGGCAATGTCGTTATCCAGGGGTTGCGCTGTTTTATGGAAAACTTGTCATTAAACATCATGATGAATTTCACAGTTATGATCTCATATTTGAGCCTGGTGCAGTGCAATCATTTGTTTGTGTGGATTGTAGTGAAATTTAGCACATTCAATTGTTCAGAACCAGGCATTAAAGTTTCAATAGAAATACCTATAACTAAGATATAGAATACTGGTAGTTAAACCCGCTTAAACGGAAATCAAATATACTGAAAACTGGGTTATGCTGAAAGTGTTTCAAATAACATAATTTTTTCTATAAAAATAGACTGGTTAAGCTGAACGCAAGCCTGCTTATACTGAAATATATTTTGGCTGGTTTAAGACAGGAACTGCAGAAATTCTCTGTCAAAAGTCAAAACGGACCCAGCCACCAAGAGAATAATAACAAATGAGAGAAGAAAAAGAAAAAAAAAAAGAACAACACCGCAATGCAATAAAAGGCTGCGAACAAAATTGCTGATGCAGTGTTTCCTTTCCATTGATGTGTATAACCCTCAAAAAACCAATAGAGCATACTAAAATATATCTACAGCCATGTTATGTCATTATCTGTTATAAGGAAATCCCTGTTATACTGTCATTTTTCAAAAATAATTTTAATTTCAGAACAAGCGGGTTCGACCGTATTGATCTCACTGGAACATTTTTTGTAAATTGAGCAATCAAGCTGATTGCTATAATATATATATATATTTTTATTGATCTATTTGTTAAAAATCTTTGGCAATGTGCAAAACTTCTCTCTAATCCCACAACCGTTTTGTATGCTGTGACTGGCTATCTATGAGATATAAGATATATATATTTATATATATAAAAGATATGCACACACTTTAATTATTAGTCTAAGCTTGTTTGTGTCATCAATTGTAAAACCAAGTTGTCTTGTTCTGTGATATTCATTATCTTATGTTCAACTTCATATCAAAGAATAATGGATCGAAAAATCCCTGGTTTTATGGGGCTTATTTATTTTTAAAATGATTGTTCTAATATGTCATTAGTAGGTCAATTTGATTTTATTGATTTTGGCTCAAGGGTTTTCTACTACAGCATTTTGTCTTCATGGTGGATAAAAATAAACAAAGGTTACCATACATCATTTGACCAATGCTTACCTGATCAGTGAAATAGCTGCAGCATAGGAAAGACAACGAATAAGGATTTGCCTAAATATTTTGTTCCACATTATTAGTAATATAACAGAACTGATGCGTTGATTTTTTACAACCCCCCTCTTTAGGATGATGAGACAAAGTCTAGCAAACCTCTGAACTCATCAGTTGCGCCATCTCGTCTCAAGTCCAGACTGGATGAGCAGAAACAAAGAAGTACCGGCCATCCACCCACTGTAAGAGTAAGTAATCAAAACAACTCAGTTCATACCTTCTGATAAACTTTGTTCAATTGCTTTAAGAAATTGGTTTCTTATGAAGAACTCCATTTTCCTCACTGTACCCGGTAGAATGGGCACCTCACTGATGGCAGATTCAGATCTTGTTTGTGTGCTAGAGGAAGCATCTCTCTTTGATGTCAACTGCAATGTGCCCCCCTGGGTGTTGAGAAGTATTTTGGAATGGGAGCTTAGTTTTTGGTTCTGTACTATATAAGAACATTCATTAGTCAAAGACTTTTCAATTTAATGTCTGCTATCAAATCTGTAATCAATGATTAAATGAATCTTGTGATAATAGAACATGCTTTTTCTCAGTGCTATCAAAAAAGCAGAAACATTCATATATTCAGTCGACTACATTTACAATTGAAACTGATTTCAGATCATATTCTTGCTTTATTCTTATTATTTGTGACCAATTTCCAATCTTTTTTATCTTTAGAAATTGGCCACTCCTGACAACGATAACAAGCGTGTAAATATCAAACCTCCTGCAAACAGCTATGGATCTAACAGAACGCGTTCAGGTAATACAGCTATGAATGAGTTATCTTAATAACTTCTATCTTAAAGAGGAAAGAATAGTATAATAATGGCAACTTAGCATTTGAAAATTTTGAGTAGCCTTCAATATTATCGAAGTCTATTGATGAAGAGATATTTGCCATTGGATTTCATGGCAACATGAATTTGCTGAATCTTAATAGATCTGAGACAAAACTTTCCCTTTTGAATATTTAGCTTACTTCATGGAACTTATCTTTCATTGATTTTGATATATGTTTATCTGCTGTCTTTATTTTATATCATGACGACACTTTAGGTCCCAACAAGAGTGTAGAGGACTCAGGTCCAAATCACTTGCTGAGGCGGAAAGAGGAACAGCGAGAGGAAGCAGAGCAGATGGATCGTCTACGACAGGTAAACATTATTATTATTATTATTATTATTATTATTATTATTATTATTATTATTATTATTATTATTATTATTATTATTATTTATGAAGTTGTAGTAGTAAAGTTGTGTTACCTTTTTTTGTTTTCAGAATTCTTATTCAAATATATGTGTGTCTTTAATTCATTATTATTACTAAACATCTTTGCCTCAGCCCCCTAACCACATCTTAAAGATTATCATTGTTTGTTTCTTAAGATAATATTTTTAATTACTCAGTAAGCTTTTTAATTCTTAATTTAAAAAATTATGAAAATCTATTATTCTATGAAGACATGAGCCAGCAAATAAGTGTACAAAGATTGAACTCCATCTGAAGCCTAGTAACTAAGATCTTTTCATTTCCTTTCATTTGATTGAAATGGCCTCAATGATTATTACATGGCGTGTGCAGCCTATGCATTTTAGTCCCACACGCCAATGCCGTTATCTCACCGGGTCAAACTGCGGTCAGCTACCTGTCGGAGCTCTGTGGCAGCCAGCACTAATTATTATTGTATGGGGTTAATGATTGTGCTATTAGTGATGTCCCGGTTGAGCACCAACGATTCAGGTTATCATGTATACTAAGTCAAGAAATCATGTTTTTGAAAGAAAAGAAAAGGATGGTAATAGCTTTTATGACCGTTTTAATAAAGCAGTTGAAAACCCGAGTTTTTAAAAAATATAATCAATGGGGGTGAGGTGTAATAAAAGTAATTAAATCTTAAAAACGTCACATGGTATTTGAACAAGAATTTCATATAATTGAAGTACATATATCTTGCAATCTACTCGCAAAAATTCTATCTGGATAAAATGTAGTCCATTCATAAAACATCGTTAAAAGAAGTTGACTTGCTTTTATGGGGGATAAAAAGTTTTCATCAGTCGTTCACTCAAACAATGAGTCATTCCCACGGTTTATATTCTGAAATCACCGATGGGTTTGAAATCATGGTGGTTTGAAGATTATTTCAAGATGAATGTACATACAAGGTAAGGCAAAGAAAAAAATTACCTTGGAAATATATCATAGACCTAGTCATCATCAGCATTTGGTATTCAACCGACGGCTTCGTTAGATCTAGACCTAAATCTTTATCAATGTTCATAGACATGAGAACATGGGCATAAGGAATCTCATAACCAGTTTTCAAATACATGTATTGGGAAATGCAACGCACGATACAGTCTGATAGGGATTTGTCATTATTATATGGAACCCATAAGCGTTTCGCATTTTCTGCTATCAATTGAACATTTTGCAAAGACTTTTGACTTTGGGTATTTTTAAATTATTGTTCTAACACATTCACACAAAGTTTGGTAGAATGCTTATCCTATTAGTTCTCAGTTACCTTAATGTAAATACACAGTTTGGGTTTCTGGTAATTATTATTTATTTTTATTTTTTTAGTCACATTATTTTTTCCATAAATACGACAGTTCATCAAATGCTTCTAAATAATGCTCTTCTGAATGGGCCATTGTTGCCTGCAAGACTAGGCTAGATAGAGGTAAAGGAATAAGCATATTATAAGATATACCCTTATCTGATAACTGAACAACAAAATTGTAAAAACAAGTATTGAACGTACGCCGTGTGTTTTATAAGCTCTAAAAACAAGACGGTTATTTATCCAGATGTAATATTTTGCACTCTGATTGAATAACTATTATAGAATTAAATGAAAAAATAATTAATTTACTCTTACATCACATTTTTGAGAAAATTGAATTTGATGTATACACACCAAATTTGAAAATTTCCAAAAAACGATAGTACTTTCAAGCTCAATATTACAGAAACTAAAACTCTTAAAAGAGTCGGGTTTTCACACATAATCGGGGAAAATTCACATCTTTCCAGGCAATGGTCAAACAAAGACTGGTGATTGCTCTTTGATGGTGGAATTAAACCCTCAAATTGGTGAATATTCATCGTTGTAAGAAACCAGCTACTCGCAGTGAGGTAATTCCCACGGGGGCCATTGTCCGGTGAAGGCACGGTGCTTTGAACTTACGGATTTATGGGTTTTTCACCACTGTTCGCTGCATCGGAACTGAAATGCACAAATCGGGCCGATCTCACACGCCGTGATTACCATTATGATTTTTTCTCTCTTGATAAATCACATTTAGAGAGCAGTTTTATTTTAATAGTGTAAAATTGTTACCTTTAGTTATGCTAAAATTGTGTTAAACAATCTCAATTCCTGTTGAATGAATGGATGTTCATTGGAATTTGATAATGCAAGTTAATATTGTAAATAATGAAGGGAGAAGAAAGCCGTATGATAAAGGGGAAAGAGAATATTTGGAAAATGCATGATTCTTCCTACTTTGCTACTAGATCTGATAGAGAAAGACTTTTCCAACTTATATTGGTGACTCATAACCGAATTAATAGAAATTCAATAATGCATCCTGGAATAATAATTTTACGTTAATGAATTTTGATTTCAATCGCCATCAAGCATCAGCCATGAAAATAGCCCCACCAACTTAAGTAATAAATTTGGGAAAAAAAAATAATTCCAGTGGGAGACGAACTCGTAATTTTCACTTGCAAATCCATTGCCTTATCTATTTGACCACACTGCGATGTTGTTGTCAGTGCAAACAATGATATACTTTGATTCAAAGCATGACGTTAATAAAGTTGTAAACATATGAGATTGATGTTATAATACAAAACGTATGCTCAAAACCCATTTTGCAGTTCACAATAATTTGTGGTCCTAAATAATCTAGGACAAACACGATGATTTTTAAATATTTTAGCTTAAAGCATTCAGTGGTTTAGACACCTATTCTGACAGGTGGGGCTGTGTATTGCGACATTTTAGCAGCAATCAGTAAGTAGGTATTTGGTTCAAACCTTAATGTAATCTTCTCTCTAATAATATTGTCCAGACTGTGGAATCACGTTTGAAAGTGACTTTGCCAGACAATTTGGCGGAAGCATTAAGAGATGGTGTCGTGCTTTGTCACTTGGCCAATCAGATCCGCCCCAGGTCTGTCGGAAGTATTCATGTCCCTTCTCCAGCTGTGGTGAGTATTTTCTTATCTTTTTCATTTATCACTAAAGATGAAGATGGATTTCTCAATATAGAAATAAAGATGAAATTTATAGTCTGTATCTTTGCACTTAGTGCAGACTCAAAAACTTTTACAATAATTATCCCCCTTGGCAGGCGATTTCACATCATTACCTTCTTATCTCCCAGGGGAGCAGCTGATTATAAGCACTTTCCTGCTAGTATACGGACGACAAGATCTTTCGCTGCCTAAACCAGGTACTCTTTTTACACTTGAGTGCAGTGAGGAAGATGCGTGTAAAGAGACTTTCCTAAGGACTCAACATTGGACAAAGTGTTGGAATCGAACTCACAACGTTTTGATTGCCAGCTGACCCTGCTAAATGCTAGACCACTATGCCACAAGATATCTCTAGAACAAGAGCAGGCTTTCATATTTCATATATTTATCAAATGGAATCTTATTGTTTTTAAATATTATTTTAATGATTCAATCAAAATTATTTGGTCATTGCTCATTTCAAATGTTTTACATCTAAATTTAGAATTCCATAAATAATGGGGAAAACCAGAGGAATTGATGCCATCTGACTATCGTTTATTGTTAACTTTTATCATTGCTAACTTTCAGCCCAAATTGACACTTGCAAAATGTCGCCGCAACGTAGACAACTTCCTGGAGGCATGCAGAAAAATTGGAGTTGGACCAGTGAGTAATTTTGATCCACCTCTTTATGATTAATCTTCCATAAGTTTCATTCAGTGTTGTTGATATCTTCCTTTTGACGCTAAATTGCTGTTCTGTTGGTACCATACACTTGAAAATCACCCAGATTTCGATATCTTATTGCTTATGTATTACAAAATGGGTGATTCATAAAAAAGTAACTCAACTTTGAGCTAATGTCATTTCTAGCTCGATTATCAAAATACTGTGAAATTTGGACATACTTATTTTCAATTATTTTTCGCTTGATGGTAGAAATTTCAATTTAATCGCACCGGTAAAGGACTGAAAAACACTATCTGTGAAAATTACCCGCCAGGAATCAAAACATAATTCTGTCGAGATCTAGATCTACAACGATGCCATTGAATTATGATGACAAAATGGTTTTAACCAGCATCGACAAATTAATAACTAATCGAATTGCTGTTTAAAGAAAATGTAGGATTGGCAAGGTCATTTTTAAAGAATTCCCTGGTAAAGGAAAGAAAGAAGGTACTGTTAAAAAACACACAAACAACAACAAACATCAAACTAAAAGCTTATAAAGGTTAGAACAAGTAAAAACACGCACACACACTCACACAAATATGGAAAAATCAAGCAAGACAGCTTTTGGAATAATATGATTTGTGATGACATTACATGTATTGACGAAAAAGAGTTCACTGTGGAAGTGGCTGGGAATAGACAAAAGACGTCGTTTATGTTGAATAAAAAACTTTATTCCCCCCCCCCCTCCAATTTCCTTTTCCTACCGTTTGTACCACGAAACAAACAGATATACAAAAAGATAATGGTTTCTGCTTGCGTTGCCTGGAATGGTAATCCATTTTATCGACACAACTTCATGCAAGGTTAATGCTGAATTTTTTATACAAGATATTAAATGAAAGGTGATTACAGATTGCAAAGAACTCTATCCACAGAACAATTTTATTTTACAAAATGGTGCCACTTTCCCACAAGTAAAGCCACACATTTGTTTCTTAAAACAAACAATAGCGCCTTTATCTGTATGGCACCTCAATTTCCAGACCTTAATCCAATGGACTATGCTTTGTGGGATTCGTTATCACAAAGGGTGTATTGCAACCATAGCCTAGGAACTGAAAATAAAAATAAGAGAATTTTAAGAAGAAATCATTTTAGAGGAAACCAGATCATCAATCAGGAGTTGGAAGAAAGGTTATGAGCGGCCTTTCAACAAAAGGTGGTGCCCAAAAATGTAACACGCCTTGCCATTGGTTTGATATTGCATTTTCAAACACGTTTTACCAAGATGTTTGTATCTTCGTGATTACATGCATGATTATGATGTAAATTTCAGGAATAGTTCACAAATATATGTTGTTGCCAACCATGAAGTTTCAATAGGTTTCTCTGATTCATCAGAAAATTAAACGCTCTCAAAGTTGAGTTACTTTTTTATGAATCACCCGATATATTTATATATATTATTACATTTGTATAAATTTCTTTTTATATCCATCTGCGCACCTTAAATTAGATTTTTTTTCTTTTCTAGTTGCTTTCTGATGATATTAATGATTTCTATGGTGTGTTACTTAACCTATAAGAATATTTATCGCTTGGCTTATCATGTGAAATTTTTTGAAGTTTAAAGGAAAAATTGGGATATTATTAACTTTATGAACTTCAAAACTGATGTTTCCAAGAAAATTACAACTTTCCAATTAAGATCATGATCAGTATGATCAGATAAATCATACTTTTGACGTAGGAGATAAAAGTTGTAATTATTTTGTCTTGTAACATAATTCAAGGTTTCTGCTTACTTTGTTTTCTGTTTGCTATTGTTTATATTGAATGCTGAAAAGAAACCTGTAGTGATTTAAAAACACCTTCCATGATTATATTGTCATCGTTTTACCTTGCCCTTGTACAAATTATTATCCATGATATTTATCCTTGCATTTTTTTGTACAAATTGCCAATTATTGTTATTTTTCTGCATTTCCTTATATTAGAAGCTTAATTTATGTCTGGATTTTATATTAGACATTATCTATCACTGTATTCATTTATTTTGATGTATTTTTATGAATTATAAACATTTATCTTTGATATGTTTTGTTCAGTTTTTTATTTTTGCACTCTTTTACTTTCTTTTGCTATTTCTTGCTTTTTCTTTTTCAAACAAAAGTTTTACATCATAATAAATGTTTTTCTTATCATTGCAGATATTTATGACCACTTTATATTCAAATAGAGAACAAGAAAAAAAAATTCTACTATATATTTCAGTTAATCTCATTATTCCCTACATTCCTTTTAAAATTATATCTGCAACAAAACTCTTAAAGACCAGGTCACTTCTGAATCATAAAATCTAGTAACATTTTCTGGTGGTTTAAAAATAAATAGTCATATTCTTTAATAAAGCAATCATTGATCAAATAGATATCCATAGAAATGAGCTAAATAAAAGTAATAGGAGAACTAGGAACTCAGATAGTCAGACATATGACATCCCTACCTCTTAAAATGATTGCCATAGGCCTTCTTTCTTCTCTAGCACCGTGAGATCGTGGAATAAACTAAATCCAAATTTTAGAAGTAGCAAAAATGTTGATACCCTTAAACATAGTCCACAATATGAAATACTTGATCTTTATTCCATTATTTAGTTAACATAATACTTAATATCTTTTATCAAATATAGATAGTTTGTTGGGTTTTTGTTTGTTTGTTTTTTTTAAATGGAGGATGATTAATTATACTTCAGATTACATGCAAATACTGTCAGTGGTAAATGTATTGAACTAAGGAGAAAGCAAAGGACTTGACACTTATTTGAATCATTCCTTTTAGTTATCTCTGTCTCCGACATAAACTGTTGAATTTTCTTTTTCAAAGCATGAATGTCATTTATTTCAAATTGTGTTACAAAAAAAAAAAAGAGTCTTGCCTGTGCTGCTATTTTATTTATTTGATAATTGTATCTAAATGTTAACTAGTTTAGGTAGTTTCACTTTATATGCATTGCTTTATTCATTCACTGTCTTGTTATTGTTTTCAATAAATAAATTTGACCTTTTACTAATCCAGTCATTTGTTATTCCAAACACATAGAGAAATAAAAGAGCTGATTTTATGATGCAGATATCAGGGTTAGTGTTAATGCCAAGTAAGCTTTACAGGGGTTCCCTGGCAATCCCTTTCATTCAAACCCATTCTTAACTCTTTTGGGGGTAAACATAGTTTGATGCTTATGAGAGAGACCCTTCATTGTAACAACCTGATTGAAGTGTAGAATGTGTATGTTAAGAGCTTATCTTCAGAATTCAAATGTTGTGTGCCAAAACAACTGGGATTTGAACTGGAATCTTTTGATCAGTAAGCAAAATGTTTACCACAAAACCAAAGTGGGCCATTATTTGTCATTTGATAGGATGTAACATTATTTTTAAACATATTTCAAAATCTCTTATGATTAGGTGTACTGCTAAAATACTTGAAATTCAGTTAGTCCTAAGTAATTAGCCTTTTATGTGCCATGTCTTTGTCTAACTTAAAAAAACAAACCCAAAGCAAACCAGACATCTATTGCATTGCCAATAATACCTTAGGTTATTAATCATTATTTTCTCTCTCTCTTTTTGTATGTTCTTTGTTTTTGATTCAAGTTCTGGTTTAAATGAAGCTATTTTTTAACAATTTGATCACTATTTACTGCTGTCTTTTTCTCAATGTGATATACCCTATTTATTTTCTAACCTAATTTCTACCGTTTCCCATTGTAGAGTTGTTTTTTTGATAAGGTTAAATTCTTGTTTGGGTACTTTGTGAGTGGAGGTCTAAGGCAATCAAATTGAAAAGTCCTAGAACATTACTGTTATTTAAATCACTTTAATGTTTTGTTTATACTTAACTTCTTAATAATTTCCCTGGTTCAAACCAGCGCAGGCTTGAATTTGAAATCCAGTTTTGGGGGTTTTCCCTCTTCTCCTATCTTTCAGTTGCTAGGATAAAATGAGTGCCAAGTCCTATCAAAGACAGTCTATAATGTAGGAAGTTCCATGGGGATTATTCATGTAAAAGAACTGTTGGCTTTTTCTAAGGCAGTCCTAGAAAATCCTGAGGTCACCAAAGTAGTGGAAATGGGTAAAATCAACACAACAGCAAGAATAATTGTTAATAAGTCATTGCAATATTGTTCTTAACATTTCCCCTTGGTCCATTGTTTCGTACTAGCCTCTTTGATTCTGGAGGAGGAAGCTGTTTGAAAGCATTCATTTTCCCCTTTGCTTTGAATTCATGAAGGAATTCCTTGAAGTTCAACTGTGCACTCTTTCTCTTTCCACTTTCATAGGTTTTGATAACAAATAACTCTCTTTTGCAATTTTTATTTTCATATTTATGTGTCGTATATTAATGATGTGTAGTCTGATCAAGGAAATGAAGACTTTTACTATTAAAAATTTGTTCATGATGAACATGGAGTATTCCAAGAATGGAAAAAAAGATAATGTATTTTTTTCTCTTCACACTTTTCACAAGCTTCTGCAGCCTTGAATATACTAATTTTATTTGTAACAAAAATCCTTTTTTAAAGGATGGAAGTGGCCATAGTAATGTAGTGGTGGTTGGCTTGCTTACCTGTATGTTTCCGTCATTTAAAGACAAATCAATATCACTTATAACCATGTTGTCAATAACTTCTGTGTCATTTTAAGGATAAATGATAAAAGAAAATTATTCCTTTTCATCCATAGATCAACAGTGGAATACAAATAATCATTAATGATACAAAGATACATAATATTAAAAGAAAATTAAAAATAAGTTCCACAAGACATTGCCTTCCCTAATATTAAAATCAGTATTCGTACTTGAATCTAGTGAAGCAATCAGAGTCAATTTTCATGGTCTGTTGTCAGCTGCTGAAAACACTCAGCCATTGCAGAAGAAATTATTTTCCACATTAATTTTTTTATTTTTTTGGGGAGCATTTTATAGAAGGTATCAAGAGCAGAATATATATTAGAAAATATGTTATGGAGAATTAAATTAAAAAAAAAATTTTAAACAATGTTATGCCTTCAGGCTACATATTTTTTTTGCTAACAAATTATTGAAATTGTTGATTATTTCTAACAATGTATAAGCGTAACAAATACTATTTGTATTTCAATAATGTGGGTCTAAAATTTTTGATTAATTTAATAATGGTGGAATAAGTATCATATATATATCATTGTCACCCTTGAGTTCAAGACTTTTCTTCTAATGCAGAACTTGATATTTCTTTTAAGGCTTTGCATAACATCACATTCATCGTCTTTTAAGAAACAAGTCATTGTTTGGTTGACAAGCCTCTCAAACTATCCACCAGGCTCTGGAATTGTCCTTCTCTGTGCGTCATATTCCCTATGTCACCTTCTTCATGCATGTTTTGCGCCTTTGCTGGAATTTAAACTGTCAATAGAATTTCACTTCTTTCATTTCTTCACCTCATCAATATGCAAATAGATATCTTGATAAGTACTGCGAAATATCATGTTATGTTAAATATGTACCTCATGGAATGGTCTGAGAGAAAAAAGAGATGCTAGCATTGTTGTTTTTATATGCACAAGAAAGATTTAGATGGACACTGAAGATCTCAACAAATTGTCAGACGGGATTCTCTTATTTCAGTAAGTTGCTATTACCTCAGACTGAAAGCATGATTTGAAATAGTTTAACTGTCTATTTTTATCAGATTGCTGAGGTTTAGTTGACTATATAACAAAAGATTGTTTGAAATGTGGTTTAACAAAATCTGTGAATTAAATCCATATTTATTTATTTATATCATATAAAATCTTTTTCTGGTAGATTTGAAGAAAAAAGTTTATAAGAGCTATGATAATATGTCAAATCATTGACTTCATGTAATTTCTGCACAAGCCTATCTTCAAAATTTAGAGCTTTGAGTTGATGAGACGCATATTCCGAGCTTATGAGAGTTGAGCAATGTCAAACAAATTGGCTTTATGCCAATGTCAAACAAATTGGCTTAATGCCAATGTCAAACAAATTGGCTTTATGCCAATGTCAAACAAATTGGCTTTATGCCAAAGTCAAACAAATTGGCTCTATGCCAATGTGAAACAAATTGGCTCTATGCCAATGTCAAACAAATTGACTTTATGCCAATGTCAC
Organism: Aegires albopunctatus; assembly: GCA_032466395.1. NCBI lineage: Eukaryota > Metazoa > Mollusca > Gastropoda > Nudibranchia > Aegiretidae > Aegires > Aegires albopunctatus. The sequence continues at coordinate 12,202 of JASKDV010074361.1, read as the reverse complement.
ATAAATCAGTGTGACATACTTTTATCTTTGAGACACACATTGGCTTTACACACATTACTTTTCTTTCCCCAAAACCAAAGAAAAACTGGCTTGAGCAGAAATTGCATGGGGATGATGAAATTGTTTAATGAGCCTCTTATCAATTACAATGTAAATTGTTTCACCAAAAATGCAGTAGCCAAGTTTTTAATGGATTCATTGGTTGGCTGAGTTATCCTCCTTCACCCAACCCTGTACTCTTGCAGGGGGAACTGTGTGACCCTGATGACATCATTGAAGGCATCCGACTGGTTCCTGTTGCTGAAACTGTCCTGCGCCTGGCATCATTTCCCCGCCTAGAACCCTCAGACTTCCATACGGCCAATCTTTGTTTGATTATTTTGATCCTAACTGTGATATCGTTATGTTATTACTCTATGGTGACTGCATGAGGAAACAAAGGAATGCATTGCACCACATCTCTTACCCTGTGAACTCCACAACCTCTTGTGTTCTTGTCATATGATTCTTACTTTGACTGTCACATCTAGAATGGCGATTGAGAAAAGAAGGATGAATGGGAAAAAAACAGTCGAAGTCAAAGGCCCCAGGATTGAAGACTTCAATAATTGAATGTTTCATTTTAAATTGTGTCACATTTACCACGGCTCTGAATCATTCATCAATGATATGCAGTCATAAAGATGTGGATTGTATACTTTGGTCCTGACAATATAAGTTTGAAATATGTATAAGATGTGTGTTTATGAAAACCATTGTTTCTTTTATTTATTTTTACATCACATTTACCATTTGATCTTATTGATTAATTCATTAATTAAATTTTTCTGTTGGCTTCAACCAAAGAAATTTAAAATGATATGTAAATCATGAATTATATAGCAGAGACTTTAATATTGAATTGATATTGAGTCTGTTCCAAAGTCAATCAAATTCATTTATTTTTCATAGAATTGTTTTATGCTAGAAGTAATTTGCCCATTAGACGAATTAAATTGGTCATGGCATTTGACTGAACTTTTCAATTAGAAATTTGTGCCATATTTTATCTGTTATGTTGAGAGTTGCTACCCTGATGCAAATGTTGGTTTTGCTTTTCTTTTATTACCAATCTTTCTTTCATAATTTTTTTAAAATTCATGATGATCGTAGTACATTATAAGCTACCCTTTTTGCAAATGTTTGTTTTCTTTGTTGTTTTATTACCGATCTTTCTTTCACAATGTTTTCTTTTATTATGATGATAACATTACATTATCAATTTGATCTGTGATTTTCTCCAATAAATCAAATTTTTTGATAGTTGTTAGTGTCTAGAGCATAAAATTTTTAGTTTTGAGGGGAGAATGGAGAAATTGGTGACAAAATAGGGGTTTTCATATAATGTCATATAATATAATTAAAGGTTATCTGTAGAATGTTTTTCCATTACAAATAAACCTATTTAGATATCATACTCCTCAATAAATATATGGATTTTTTTTTCATTGTATAACATTTATTGATAACAAAGGACCAGAGTAAGAAATGACCAATACATTAATTTGTGTGTTAATTAATTTATTAATTTATTTATTTATAAAGAAAAGTTTTACTTTTGACTACTGCAATACTCTATGAAAGGCACCTATCAGCCAAGTGATAACATAAGGAGGATAGGCAGAGTGATAGAACAAAACAATGATTGTGATGTTTCCCTTTTACCATTGTACCATTTCTTTGTGTGCAATGTTCCAAGACACAATTCCATTATCTGTGATGCAGTCCACTCTATCATGCTAGGAGGTCAACAGGCGCCATGATACAGTCTCTTTGTGGTTGTTGTTTTTCTTTCTCTCTATGAACTTGTCTAGAGAGGTCTAATTTTGATCTAACACATCAATGCAAATCAAGCAATTTTGTTGCTGTCGTTTGGATAAGGTTCTTTTCCATAATGATTTAGCCCTCTTATAAGGCATTGTCCAGCAGTGGTGGTCATTTATCTTGCAGTTGAGAAATGTCAAATGTTCTATTCCAGATTTTTAGTCATTGGGAAATGAAATCCTCTGTAAACACACTTTGTTTTTCATTCCTATGTCAAACTGAGGTGTAAAAAGAGTACCCAGCTTCAGGAGGAGTTAAATCGCGCCAGTATGCTAAATTGAAGGAGTTAAATCACGCCAGTATATTAAATGGAAGGAGTTAAATCATGCCAGTTTACTGAATTGAAGGAGTTAAATCATGCCAGTTTACTAAATTGAAGGAGTTAAATCACACCAGTATACTAAATTGAAGGAGTTAAATCATGCCAGTTTACTGAATTGAAGGAATTAAATCACACCAGTTTACTAAATTGAAGGAGTTAAATCACGCCAGTTAACTAAATTGTAGGAGTTAAATCATGCCAGTATACTAAATTGAGGGAGTTAAATCACGCCAGTATACTAAATTGAAGGAGTTAAATCACTCCAGTATACTAAATTGAAGGAGTTAAATCATGCCAGTATACTAAATTGAAGGAGTTAAATCACACCAATTTACTAAATTGAAGAGTTAAATCACGCCAGTATACTAAATTGAAGGAGTTAAATCATGCCTGCATACTAAATTGAAGGAGTTATATCACGCCAGTATACTAAATTGAGGGAGTTAAATCACGCCAGTATACTAAATTGAAGGAGTTAAATCACGCCAGTTTACTAAATTGAAGGAGTTAAATCACTCCAGTTTACTAAATTGAAGGAGTTAAATCACGCCAGTATACTAAATTGAAGGAGTAAAATCACGCCAGTATACTAAATTGAAGGAGTTAAATCACGCCAGTTTACTAAATTGAAGCCTTTTCCATGTGTTGCATCGTTGTATGCACTCCAGAGGGATTGTTTTGATTGAAAAGGCCGGCCAGGGTATACATGTTAAATGCATATGTTTTTTTGCCATTTTATTAGCTCTATATTTTTCAGCTTTTTTTAAATACTCCCCTTTTTATTTATATTTATTTATTAATTTAAAAAAAGTTAAGATAGAACACCAATTGAGATTAAATCATTCAATCATTCTAATTTGTCATTAATATGTTTAAGAATAAGAATATGGAAACCTTACAGGCAAACTTTGTGCATGAATATTTAAAGACTTTTTGTTACTACTATACATCAAATATGCTCTTGTCTGTGATATGGAAACATCAGTTTTGAACCAAACTGGAAGCACTTGATTAGTCTATTGATATAAAATGTTTCTCAATGAAATTTGATCAAAGACAAAGATAAAAAGTATGACAACTGGAAACACTGGTAATCCCTTGAATTGAGATCATTTGATATAAAGTTGGATTCTGATACAAGTTTGGTTTATGAAAACATCAGTTTTACATTGCCCTCATTTAGTCTGAACCTGATGTAGTTATTAGATTATATCTTTCCATATTTTAATTTTTGTTCCCATCAACTTCACACCCCTACATACAATATTATATACAAACTTTTAAAAAACTCTTTGAATGAGAGGAATGATTTGAAAAACACAATTTTTTAGCAGAATTTGTATCTCTATAAAGTGTATACCTAGCACTATACTGTGAAATCCATATTGATGTTTTTTTCTCTGATACCTGTTGCAATTGTTTTTGAACTTGATTATGTAAAGTACTGCCGATCATTTGTAGTAGATATAGAGGTGTTCTTTAAGTTTATCATCATCATCAATATTATTATTATTATTATCATTATTCTCATCATCAATATTATTATTATTATTATTATTGTTGTTGTTGTTGTTGATGTTGGCAGTGGTGTTATTATAACATGGTCTTGGAGAGTTGTTAAAGTTTTGAGAAAGACTTTTTTCTTTTATCATCATAGAATTTCAGAATGAGAGATCTAAAAGATCTGACATTGGTTTTCTCTGTAAAAATCTGAAAGCAAATTCGAATCAAATTTTGATTTAAAAAATAATGATAATTTTTTATGTCATTTCCTTTGTTAATTCATCTCATTCTCAAAATGTTGATAATGTGCAGGTTTAATATATTATTTGCTTATTGTCTAGTGGTTTTTTTTTGTCATTATAAACTAAATTTCATTTTTCTTGATTGATATTTTTCCTCCCAACCTCTCAAACCCCTCTCTTTCTCTCCCTTTCTCCCAAATTTCACATTTCAGGAACAAATTTGCGGAGCACAGGACATCTTTGAGGAGAAAGGCATTGCAAGGGTAGCCATCACAGTAGCTGCCCTGATTGCTATAGGAACCAACCCCAAACAGTCAGTAGTATGACGGTTAGGCGAGCTGCTTGCTGGGATGGCCTGCAACATCATCATGCTGGCCCTGTTCATCACAGCCACAGAAATAATGGGCTTACCTCTTTATCCCTACCTTTGATCTGTTGACCCCTGCAGAATCTTCAACTACCCATCACTACTACTTTGATGAAAAATTGTGTCTGGTTGATTATCATGCTCAATGTTCTCGCTCTTCTTTTCATATTTTCATTTGCAGGATCATCATAGGTTTAGGGAAAAAGAATAGGGGATTAAAATTTTTAGATCACAGAGTTGCCTTTTGCATTTGAACGTTGAATATGACCTCTATGTGTCATTCTTGTAAATTAGTCATTCATTGAAGATAAATTCCCAATAAGGACTCATACTGCAATGGAGGAAAAAAAATTCTTCACAAAGAAATGCTAAATGAATGTGTTTATCCCCCCTTGTTGAGATAGTATTGGGAGACAAATTAATGACTTTTATAAACGATTGGTAACATTTTCTAACTGTAAATACTGGAAATAATCCCCCGTCTTACTTCTACCCATCTATTACAGACTAGTACAATCAATTTCATGCATGTCAGATATTTCTCATATTCTCCAAGCTTGACCTTTAGATTCAGTAACTAAGAAATCTTGTCGTAAATGCTTTGTTTTACCATTTTCCTTCTTTATCTTAAAAAGTCAATGCAGATATTACTGTTACACCGCTCACTACCATGATTAGATAGATTGATAAGAATTTTTGTCAGCTTGGTTTCATACACATCTGAAGATATGTTTTTATTTATCAAGACACCACACTTATGCTCAGGCAATAAGATTTAATTTTCTTATTTGTTTAAGCAACAAGATTAAAATCTTGTAAAATAGAATTTCGCACATCAAGATCTAAATCACAAATTCAGCTTTATACTGAACATATGTTGCCAAAACACATTGCCATCATTTTAGTTAGCGTGTTTTTTAACATTAGATATAATCATCAACTTTTCATTTCCTCTGTTGTCGTATCATCACAGATATGGATCCCATATTTTATGGCAACATTATGGGTTGGATCATAGAAGCAAGTTTGAGTGAATACTTTATACCTATGGATTTATTAATGGGCTTGAGATATTATAGAGTTTTCTCCTTTGAATTATATTTTCAATTGAACAATTGAAATGATTCCAAAGTTTCTATCTGAATGGGATTATTCTGTGCTGGTATGAAAATTTGAATTAATGCATAATACATTTGATTTCTTCTCTACATTCATATAATTTATTCCACCAAAAGACTTAAAATAAAGAAAAGACAACCCGACCTCTTCCCAAACGAAAAATCCCAAAGCAAAATTTTTCCGGTGACTTTATTATATACTGATAAACATTTTTTACATTACTCATCTCAGATTTCAGGATGTATAATCCTCAATGGATCTGAATGACTTCTACACAGATGTGTTCTCCTACCACTTTACTCATCATTGCCTTCTTTTTCTAATTAACGTTTTGAACCCTGAACTCCTGAACCTACCATGACCCCACACCCGAGTTCCTGAGCTCTTGGCAGGATCTCTGAAGCGGGATCTCAGAGCAGAGGAAAGTTTGGGACATCCCACCATGGCTGGATCTTGGGTTCAGGGGGTTAATAAACGATGTAGCTTTGTAGTATTCATTTTATTATATTCATACTGTTTCTTTTATGACTAGTAATAGCAATGAATATTTTCCTGATGCAAACAATGATTACCCAATCCATGAGTTAAAACACATTCTTTTCTTGACAACCTTATCCATAGGCCAAGGACAATGTCCATCCTAGAATCCATATCTACCATACCTAAAGTAATGTAAATGAGAGATCCTTGAATCTATATTTTAATTTACAACATCTTTACCAATAAAACCATCTGAAAACCTATGTCCAACTCTTTCAATACCCCAAGTCACTACAATTGGCGCTGGCATTGAAGCTGCTCATGAGAAACTATGATGTTAAACAATGTATAGTTTTTCAAATCTATGTAACGAAGGCCCAGGTAAAAGAAAAATTGAATTTCTGTTGAATTGATGTATGATAAGAAGAGTTTTTTCAATTGGCTGATAGAACATGCTAACATGTTTGTCCAGCAATGAAAATTGGCAGGGTTTTGAAAGAGTTGGTTTTTTCTTCTTCTGAATTGTACAAAATATTATAATTCATTTGAGACAATTGATGGGGAATGGGCAGTGGTGTGTAGTGATTAAACAATAATTTGATTCTTGTATCCATTAAAGAATGCCAGGTCTTGACAAAAAGTAGCACTTCTCCTAGTCTTCTAAAGGGTAGAAAGGAAATAAAGATTGCCATGTCACTCCACATCTCTATGTTTTTGCCTTGCTCATCAAGTGCCAAACAAATTGTTTTAATCTCACATTTCTATATTCATCAATGTTACACCCATAACAATTTACATGACCAAAGTCAAATTTTCACATTAATGAATAAATAAAAGACAAATCAAATATTGTGATCACCAGTATTTTTTGGAATATCTTTTTTCACAGATTATCGAAACTACAAAATCTCACCATTTGTGTTTTCACTTCATGCCTTCACTCCATAATTGGTTTTCTTGTTCACATGTATTTGCAAAGTCTCCTCTTGTGTTACAATACAACATAGCTAACCATTTATCTTATCAAGACCATAGGGATTTATTAGGGGGTTGAATTATTATTATATTATTATAATTATTATGGGAAATTAACTTAATATTTTTTCTCTCTTCCGCAAACATTAGCCTCATCTCATGTGAGAAAATTCAAGCCTATAATGGCAGAGATATTATTTTGTACACCATACAGTAACAACAGTGATTAGATTTCATCTGACAAACAACAAGAGATATGAAAATGATTGCCTGCCTTTCTTATTACTCATAAGGTGTCCTTATTTTAAAAACTTTTCTATCAACGTTTTAATAGCGCCTTTTATTTTATTAGCTCCCCTTTTTTGTGGTGGAGCATTTCCATAATCCTTGTCATTGCCCCTGCAGTTATTCATCCCACCTATCATGGCTGAATCACATGTTTTTCTTTGTATCATACGTTGGTTTGTACATTTTATTTCCATAGATCTGCCATCTCTGCTTTATATACATTATTTTTGCTATTGTCAATGTCCTCCCCATCATCTTCATCTATTGATCTTCATCATCATTGTTCTTTTATCATCCCCTGAATGATAAAAGTTATACAATATTTTTGACATCATCTTCATCTATCATATGTGATCATATCACCATTATTCTTTCATCATTCTATGAATGATAATATCAAATATTATTTTTGCCATCACCATTATCATCATCTACATAATCTTCATTAACATTTTTCTTTCATCATCCAATTGATAATAATGTTCTAATTTTATTTCGTTCATTTCCGGATTAAACTCACAGTTGAAAACTTGGCTTTGTGAAATTTCAATTCCATCCACCCAATTTCAAAACTATTAACAATTATTTGTTATTTTTGTTTAATTTTAACCTGCTGTTTATTATTTATATCTCTTCGTCCCCCCCCCCCCCCCCTCTTTAATTTCTATTATACCCAAGGATTTGTCTTTATTTGGGACATACATTGCATTGTTCATTTCGTCATTACATGCTCTCTGGATGGATTCACAAAATCCCTTTTGTAAATTGTATAAATGTATAAACACTCAGATGCATTGTTTGTGACTGTCATAAATGTTGTAAATTATTCTTAATCCTTTTTAAAAAATAAGGGTTGGTGGATACTTTTGGGGGAGGCTTAATTTATTTGTAGTTAGTACTTCTCTAATGTCTTTTTAATGCCTCCATCTTGCTCATAACAGTTCAAATAGATAATATTTTAGTCACAAAGATAATGCAGGTATAGAATACAGTTGATTATATAAACATATCTTCTTTATGGTGCTGATTTATTAATGATGGAGACATCTAAAAAAAAATTTGATTAAGTTACATTACATGCTTGAAAGGTCACAGAGGTCACAGAGGATAATGTTAAAGGTATTACTATTACATTAAGAATATCTTGTTGAAATGTGAAATATTAGAACAATATAATAAGGGATTTGTTAAGTGATGCATGTTAAAGATATGCCTGAAATATATACAAGATATTTTATGGCCATAAAATATTTTGAATATACTCATGTTTCAACGGAAATTTACTTATGGTATCATGAAACTAGACAACAATCTTTTTTGCTGTAAACTAGTAAAAGAATTTTTGTTTTCTTTTTCCAAAGTTGAAAAATGAAGAGAGAAACTGTAAATACTTCTGTCTATTCAGTCAGTGTTATCATAATTTGACTCCATTCATTGGAGACTAGCCATGTAAATAATACCTTTTATCGAATAATACTCAGAAATGTACTTGATGGATTTTTAAGAAATATTGTGGACCTCATTTGTTTGTGCATTTTTTGTTGGTTTTTGTTTTGTTTTGTTTTTTTGTTGCTTTTAATAAATGTCTGTCCTACCAATCACATTCTCTGACGAATGTATCTATTCTTTCTTTCTTTGTTAACAAAAAAACAAAACAAACCCTATTTATTTAGAGCCAGCAAGGATATCCCCACGATAATAATTTCATTATATGCAAGCTAAAGAATTTTCTAATCTAAGGTCACAATACTAATACAAACAATACTCATAGTTTAAACACCATGACCAGTCTTTAGTCTGGATTGGCTCTATCACACATTCATATTTCTTACAATGTTTCTCAAGCTGCCTATTGGTATAGTGGCATATACTTTCATGGCTGATACCCTTTTGTTTTGCAAGTGTTTGGTGGACCCTATTCTTAGTTTTTGCTACAATTATGCAATGCAGGGAAAACATGTGACCTGGTTCTTCAAATCAAAGTGGAACACCAAGGCTCGATTGGTTTAAAGATGAAAATAGTTTTCATCGATTCATAGAAATATGGCTGTTTCCAAGTGATCAATTCTTTATCTTTCATGAAATCAATATGTTGTAAGTGAAATAAATATGATAATTAATATAAAAATATATAAATGCATTCTTCTGAGCCCCCATTTTGTTGAAAATTGCTTTCGGATCCCAAAATTCTCAACAACCTTCGAGTCAATATAATAGAATTTGGACTGCCTAGATTGCAATAGAAAACTAAGATGTTAATGTTAATAGCTCAATTAAATGGACAAGAGAACACCTGTTGGTCACATCAGTCCTAATAAGTGTTTAGTTATCCAATCATCCCTTAAAGCCATAAAAGGGTTCGCTATCTTTGATCTTCATTTTCTCAAAGACCTTTTCTGACCATTCCTTATCATACTTGCCTTATCTTTGTAATGGAACTTCCGGTTTTACCCAATTTGGTACCAAATTCAAATGTCTCAAGCATTCTTGTAATGTAATACGAACCTATGAACATTATATTCTGATTTGAAGAAACAGGTCACATTTGACAGTCCACACAGAATAAACGTGTCATTTACATTTTGATTAAATTACATTTTTTCAAATAATAAACCCAAGCAGCTAGAATTTGTATTTTTAAAATTTTTTGAAAATGTTTTCTTTTAGCACTGTGCAGCAACTTACATGTGATGTTCTCATATTAACAAACCCAAAACAAAATAACACACTGGAATGATATCCTATATCCTGTCTTCAACAGGGATAATATTTTCTTTTCCTTGTGCCAAATTATGTTATGACATTATCTTCACCTTATACCACTATCATCGCCCATGATTTATTCATTCGTACATCTGCTGTTGTCATTTTTTGTCTTTCCATCCTATGCTGACTGCATCACAATTAAGTTTTGATATTTTTTATTGCATCACAATGAGTTTGATACTTTTTATGCAACTGTAATGATTTTGTAATAGTCTTAGACCGTGTCAATTTGTATGGATCATGTCAACTAATGATGATAATCCAATGTCTTTAGAATGGGAAGCGAATAAGTCATGTCAACAAGATATGCAATTTGGCCATAGGATAAACACAATTTCTCTAAGGTCATTCCCCATTGATGCTTTTTTATTTATTGAAAATTCTTTGTGCGTAGAAGTTGTTTTGTTTGGGTTTTTAAAAATTATTTTTGGAATATTTATGGTTAAATTTAAAAAGTAAAAAAAAATGTTCTAGCAGCATTCAACATTATGCATACTCAGGCCTGAATGAGCAAACTGTTCTGATTTGAATATGCAGACAGTAAGTAACTGATTGGCAGGTCCCCTTCCTCTTTATTCAATATTAAAATGTTATCGACTGACTTCCTTCATAACACTGTTGGTTTCTTCATACCTATTAGCATTTGGAATACCTTTTATATTTTTGCATTACACTGTTATTTTAACTAGATATTCATTCTTATTATGCACTCCATTTGATCAATTGCAATCATGTGAATTGATTTTTAGAATTTTTTGTGTGAAAATGCTCTAAGTTTTTGGCTTTTATATATCAAAAGTAGAGCTCTCTTATATTAATACAATCACCTTTTATCTCAAAGAATTGAGCCAAAGCAAGATTTCCTATAGATTTAGTTCATATAACTTTATTAGTGTTTCATTTCAAAAGTTCCATTTGATTGTCTATTACCATGCATTCTATTTGGTTTTTAAAAAAAACTATTCTTTATTGCCAGTATAGATTTTATCTAGTCCTGAAAGAATAAATGATTATTATTTTGCTTTGAGCAATTCTTTCAAATATATCCACATTGATGAAGAATTTTTAAGTTATAACTACCGTATTCATTCTATTAGAATCCCCGTCCCTAATAGAAGCCCCCAGCTGCCACCATTTTTCCCTATGCCATACACAACATTGGAGAAGGCCTACAGTAATATATAAAAAAAATGTAGGCCTACCGGTAAATCATTTTAACTAGTTCTAGATTTAGATCTAGTTAAAGCTAACGGGACATAACGATCGCTAACTACACACTATGCACCCATACACAGGCATTTCTCAATCTTCTCTTGCCATGCGATATCAACACGTCATCACAGTATTCACTACAGCAATTAACAATAACAATTAATAATGAATACACTGACAAGACGACAAGTATCCACTGTCAGAGTGAAACCCGATACTTTTCACACCTGTGCGGTCATTAAAAGTTTCCGTGAAGGCATGGTGTAAAGAGGATTAAAAAAAGGCATTACATATCATGCGTCCGCTAACACAGTGTTTTTTCTTCTTGTTTTTTTTCCTTAAATTATAGTGTATGCCTATATTATTATTGTCTGAGTCTATAAATGCAATCAGCAGCCTACCGGCATCACAGCCTAAAAAAACAAACAAAAAACAACAAACCCATGCCCAGTCCTATTTCTCTTTGTCCCCGTCTAAGTCTAAGTTGCATCAGGTCTATTATTAAATGAACCCACTTCAATTGGAGGCGACCGTGCTCTATGAAGTTCCGTGAATCCTCTATCTAAACTGTCATTTTTTATACCCTATTACAACCCCCCTCATTTTCCCGCCCCGGGGCGTTTATTAGAATGAATACGGTATTTCCAATCTGCAATGTTTTTCCTTTTTCAAGAGACATTTCTTGAATACTGTGTTCATTCAGTTAAACAAGGGTAAATTTGTAAGGAGAAGAGAAGCAAGTTTGCCCTTGAATATTTCAATCGTACATATTGCCAAGTTTTTTCCCCCCATGTATTGTATCTATTAATTTTACATTTCAACTTTTCCTTGTTGAAGCAGAAATTCTGTGCAGAAACGGAAATATTGCAATTCATCATGTCTCATGATTTATTAGTATTTTAAATGAAAGAAGGATTATATTGCTAAGCCTCTAGTATATTAATATAGTGTTTTATTTATTTATTTATGGTTTTTTTTTTTGTCAATGCATACTTCATCTTGTATAGATATACATATATTTCAATGAATAGATGTTGTAAGTAGTGTGTAGGTCAATACAAGTCA